>JAFMOD010000349.1:592336-613098 GCA_019802435.1 Corydoras maculifer
ACCAAAGTCTTTCATTTCGTCATGCATGATGTCTATACTAATAAAAAAAAAAGTCAAATGAAGACAATATACATATGTGGGTAAAATTACTGAGACAGTTATCAAGTTTTATTGTCACAACTTTATAAACTTAAGCACCTAACCATGCATTTTGAGTTCATGCCTTAAAACAATTTTGAGAAAGCCCATTGTTTCAACCATGACTGTACCTGTGCTATAAAGCGCCATTGTTGGGTGAGTTTGATACTGAAGAACTTAACTGACCACAGAGAGCCCATCCTACATTTGTGATAGAAGGGAAACTTGGTGTGCAGTGATCGTATAGTGGAGTACCCTGTGTTGTGGCCATAGCAACCCTGTTTTGAATCCGGTTTGGCAAGATCGTTAAAAAAAAAAAAAAAAAAATTATATATATGCAGTTTCCATGTTCTCCCCGTGTCTGCTTGGGTTTCCTCCGGGGTCTCCGGTTTCCTCCCACAGTCCAAAAACATGGATCAAGTCAATTGAGTTCTCCAAATGGCCCCATACAGAGTGTGTGCGTGTCTATGTGAGTGAGTGTGTGCCCAGCGATGGATTGGCACCCTGTCCTGGGTGTATCTGCCCAGCGCCAGAAATGTTCTCCCCTGGATGGACATGGTGAAACCCCTGCGACCCTAATATAGAATAAAGCTAAAGCGAAGATGACTTCACTTTTTCCACATTTTCTTACGTTACATTTTGCTCAATTCTACACAAAATACCCCATTATGACCATGTGAATAAAGTTTTCTTGAGAGTTTTGAAAATGTATTAAAAATAAAAAACGAATAAATCACATTTACATAAGTATTCACAGCCTTCTCCATGAAGCTCAAAATTGAGCTCAGGTGCATCCTGTTTCCACTGATCATCCTTGAGATGTTTCTACAGCTTAAATGGAGTCCACCTGTGGTAAATCCAGTTGATTGGACATGATTTGGAAAGGGACACATCTGTCTATATAAGGTCCCACAGTTGACTGCATGTCAGAGGGCAAACACGAAGCATAAAGTCAAAGGAATTGTCTGTAGACCTCTGAGACAAAATTGTCTCGAGGCACAAATTTAGGGAAGGATACAGAAAAATTTCTGCTGCTTTGAAGGTCCCAATGAGCACAGTAGCCTCTATCATTCGTAAATGGAAGAAGTTTGGAACCACCAGGACTCTTCCTAGAGCTGGCCGGACATCTAAATTGAGCGATCAGGGGAGAAGGGCCTTGGTCAGGGAGGTGACCAAGAACCCAATGATTACTCTGTCAGAGCTCCAGCGTCCCTCCGTGGAGAGAGGAGAACCTTGCAGAGGGACACCCATCTCTGCAGCAATCCACCAATTAGGCCTGTATGGCAGAGTGGCCAGGCAAAAGCCACTGCTTAGTAAACAGCACAAGGCAGCCCGTTTGGAATTTGCCAAAAGGCACCTGAAGGACTCTCAGACCATGAGAAACAAAATTCTCTGGTCTGATGAGACAAAGATTGAACTATTTGGTGTGAATGCCAGGCGTCATGTTTGGAGGAAGCCAGGCACTGCTCATCACGAAGCCAATACCATCCCTACAGTCAAGCATGGTTGTGGCAGCATCATGTTTTTCAGCAGCAGGAACTGGCAGACTTGTCAGGATAGAGGGAAAGATGAATGCAGCAATGTACAGAGACATCCTGGATGAAAACTTGCTCCAGAGCGCTCTTGACCTCAGGCTGGGGCGACGGTTCATTTTTCAGCAGGACAACGACCCAAAGCACACAGCCAAGATCTCAAAATAGTGGCTTCAGGACCACTCTGTGAATGTTCTGGAGTGGCCCAGCCAGAGCCCAGACTTGAATCTGATTGAACATCTCTGGAGAGATCTGAAAATGGCTGTGCACAGATGTCTCCCATCCAACCTGATGGAGCTTCAAAGGTACTGAAAAGAAGAATGGGCAAAACTGCCTAAAGATAGGTGTGCTAAGCTTGTGGCATCATATTCAAAAAGACATAAGGCTGTAGTTGCTGCCAAAGGTGGTTCTACAAAGTATTAAGCAAAGGCTGTGAATACTTATGTAAATATAATTTATTTGTTTTTTAATTTTAATACTTTTTTCACATGGTCATAATGGGGTATTGTGAATACTTTCCGGATGCACTGCATATATATATATATATATATATATATATATATATATATATATNATACTTTTTTCACATGGTCATAATGGGGTATTGTGAATACTTTCCGGATGCACTGCATATATATATATATATATATATATATATATATATATATATATGTGTGTGTGTGTGTGTGTGTGTGTGTGTGTGTGTGTGTGTGTGTGTGTGTGTTGTTTTTAACAAATACCTGTTATAGGGGGGGAAGGGGGGGTGCAGGACCAGAGAACGATCAGGTTTGATAATTCTACAGTGTAGCTGGTTTTCTTCATAACTACTGACTCGTGGTGTTCTCATTTGTAAGTTATAATTTGGATAAAAGCGTCTGCTAAATGACTAAATGAAAATGTAATGTAATGTCATGTAGAAAGATAGTTGCAAGCCAGGTCATCTTGCACATCTTAAGTAATAGATAAATAAGCCCTACTTCTCAAATTACCTTAGACCAGGTGAGCTCACACTTTTCTAGTCCAAGTTCTACTTTTTCCAGTGGACAGGTCATCGTGATCTATAAGGATTTATCTTATTTTTAAAGCTTTAAACACACTTCATGTTAGTATTGTGGAATCAGCATAGAAAAGACTTGCTTCGGGTGGCCATTTTCACAGAAATTGATCTTTTATTAAACACTCTTCAGCAAATAGCAAGGAGAGAACTTGGTTGTATTACAGCCTTTGGCTCCAGGACATGACAGACATTTCCCCTAAATGGCACCCCCCCCCCCATCACACTCACACACATGAATGAGCAAACATATACACAACATACAGCAGAAATGCACAACAATCATGACTTCAGATTATAAGGGATGATAAATCTCTCCTTATCAATCACAGCAGTGCTAAAAGAGGATATGTTACGGCAAAAACTCTGTCCTAGACGTTGTATTAGTGGCTGCTGGCAACACATGCCTTTAGGGAAGCATGTGATATTTCTTGTCCTCCTTCATTTGGATCATGTGTTAGAGGGGGCATGCCTGATGGCCAGAAATTTACAGCAATATAATTGTGTATAAAAAGTGACAAAAATTATAAACAACTTAATATAACTCCAAAATTATGTTTTTTATTGTAATAACAGAAAAATGAAATTTGCTCAGTACTAATAAAATTTGTGTTACAAACGGGGGGCGCAGTCCGTCCAAAGGCGGCGCTGCGTGGTGCTATGCGGTGATAAAGAACGAGCCAGGCGACCAGGTAAGCAGCAGAGAAGTGTTTAATAAATGAAACGCAAAACCCGAACAGAAAAGACACGGCAACGCAATGCCAAACAAAAACATAACACATTCAAACCCAAACGTAACATATATAAGACACATGTAATGCTGGCCTTCTGACTCAGGGAGCATGCGCTCTTTAAGTGTAGCCAGCCACATGTGATTAGGTAGGACCCAATCTTTGGGAATGAGCCCTACCTACGGGAACCCCGAACGGACAAACCCGAACTATGAAATCAGGAGGGAGTGACTTAGCCCTCCCAAGCCTGACATATCGCCCCCCCAAAACAACCAGGGGGGTATGGCAACCAGGGGGAAAAAAACAAAGGGGGGCCTAGGTCCCTCCGGGACTCTACGAGGATGTGATGGCGACGAGGCCTGTAGAGAGCGCGAAGGAGGCGAGGTCTCTTTAAGAGCACGAAGGCGGCATAGCCTCCTGGGGGCGCTAAAGCGACTAGGCTCTTCTAACTCGCAGAGGCGATATGGCCTCTGGAGGGCCCAAAGTTGGCGCGGTCTTTTGAGGGCGCTAAAGCGGCGAGGTCATTTTAGATTACGGAAGCAATGCAGCCTCTTGAGGGCATGAGGGCGGCGACGCCTTTTGAGGGCACTAAGGTGACGCGGGCTTTTGAGGGCGCTAAAGCAGCAAGGTCTTTTTAGCTTACGGAAGCGATGCGGAACGCTGACGACGAGCGGCGGAACGCTGACGACGAGCGGCGGATCGCTGACAGAACTCTGACGGTGAGCGGTGGAACGCTGGCGGCGAGAGGCAGAACGCAGGCGGCGAGCGACGGATCGCTGACGGAACGCTGACAGTGAGCGGTGGAACACCGACAGCGCACGGCGACCCACCGGGCGGATTACCGGCGGAGCGGCTCGCTGAGCGGAGATGCAGCTGAAGCTGCAGCCGGAGAAGTGGCTAATGGCGGGGCTAGCGCCGAGGTAATGCAGCTAATGCTGTGGGGAAACGGCCAAGGACCCGACCGCCGGGGCGGACCGACGAAACGGGATACACAGCAGCGGGGAACAACCAAACAAAAAGAGGCGCTTACCCGGATGGGGAATTCTGGACTTCGCTAGGTGGTGGAGGCCAGCATTCTGTTACAAACGGGGGCGCAATCCGTCCAAAGGTGGCGCTGCGCGGTGCTATGCAGTGATAAAGAGCGAGCCAGGTGACCAGGTAAGCAGCAGAGAAGTATTTAATAAATGAAATGCAAAACCCGAACCGAAAAGACACGCCAACGCGACGCCAAACCAAAACATAACACATTCAAACCCAAACGTAACATATGTAAGACACATGTAATGCTGGCCTGCTGACTCAGGGAGCATGCGCTCTTTAACTAGGTGAAGGTGCCGGGAGCTTACACGGAACAGAGAGAGGGAGCACGATCTCCCCATACTCCGGGACGCGGTCGTTAACCCTCATCGTAAATACTCACGAGGAGTAAGGATAAAAAATATAATGGCGGGGCTAGCGCCGATGTTAAGCAGCTAATGCTGCAGCCGGAGAAGCAGCTAATGGCGGGGCTAGTGCCTAGAAAATGCAGCTAATGCTGCAGCCGAAAAAGCGGCTAATGGCAGGACTAGCGCCAAGGTAATGCAGGAACCTGCTGTAGCCGGGAAAACGGTAATGCAGCTAACGCTGCGGGGAAACGGCCAAGGACCCGACTGCCGGGGCGGACCTACGAAACGGGATACACGGCAGCGGGGAACAACCAAACAAAAAGAGGCGCTTACCCGCTTACCCATGTGCTCTTTAAGTGTAGTCAGCAGGCCACATGTGATTAGGTAGGACCCAATCCCAAGCCTCGGGAATGTGCCCTACCTACGGGAACCCTGAACGGACAAACCCGAACTACAGAAATCAGGGGAGAGTGGCTTAGCCCTCCCAAGCCTGACAATTAGTTTACCTAATTTACCTAATAAAACTAGGACACTTTTTTAAAAACATGTATAATAAAGGGCTAAGCTTAAAAGTGGCACAAAATTATATAAATAATAAATACTTGGTTTGGTGCTTTTGATAAAAACAGATGCTCTATAATTCAACTAAAGATTTTACATGGATAAAACATGTTGGCAGTACATGCATAATTTTGGCTATTACTGTTGGAAATTGTTCATGATTCACATAAAATGGAAAAGCCCCATTACGAGCAGTCATTACCCCAGTGTCCTTTTTAACTCAACTTTAATTAATCATGCTTAAATGCTAAGTGGTTATTAGGGAGAATTTAGTCTTGTTAGTGCACCTGTTATGCAAGTCCAAACAGCATGTAAGCTAATTGTCTTGCTTAGAAATACTAACTACTGCCATTTGATTTTTGCTTTTTATCAGAAATCACCTTTGTTTATTTGATGAGTCACATACTTCAAAATTTCAGATTTTTTTTCCATATATCAAGTAGTGAGTTCTCAAACTTTTAAAATTCTGTTACTGAAAAAACTAATTTTAGTTGATTATCAATACACAACAAACATGGTTTTCATCTGAATTTATTTCATTGACGTAAAATTTTAGATGGACCTAGTGAACATTCAAACCTCTGTAATGTAATCAGTTCTAGTTCTAGTCACAGCTCTAGCTGCTGCATTCTGAACAAATGTTTATGAGCTTTACATATTAACGATAACATTGAGGTTCTGTGTACCAAAATGAAAGCATAATTCTTTGCTGATGTTGAAATAAATCAGATTCAGGTAAGACATAACAGCTAAGGTGCAAGTCATTGAAATGTTACATAGTTTTTAGAAAATAAGTTTAAATCCATAAGGACCAAGCAATTTATTTGAATTTACTAAAATATTTACTAATTTACTAAAAGCAACACAACTACTTTTATACACGGTTATTTTGCTGATCAAAACAATATTTTATATAAATTCTACATTTTACATGAGCTTAGAGGTGAAAGCGTGTAAAATGAAAATAATAGTGGCTCGAGTGCTGACCCCTGTTGAAAACCATGACATTGAACACTCATTATTAATACCAAAAAATCGGCACATATACTTAAATAGTATTTAAAATAACTGTCGATGCCCAACATTTCCTCTGATCAATGCAGCAAGCTTGGCATTATCCATTTATCATGTTATTTTTAACAAATAAAATGAATATTTGTTTTGTGTTTCTATGATGAACACCATTATAAGTTTATGCATTTTATTGAGACGCAGGCAAAATAAGACCAGGTTCCAGTTATCAGGTGGGTATTCTTCTAATTAAATTTAAATTTTGTTGAATTTGTTTTGTTGTGTTTGTACTTTTCGTCATTGTTACTCTGACTCACCTAATGTCCTCGTCACATGTTCGCCCCGGTGTCATTCATTCATTCATTCCTGTTGTTAATTTATCTTCTTTCTCCTTTTATTGACGGCTATATTCTTTGTGAACGTTTCTTTTTTTCTTAAATAAAAAATTTGATTAAATTGAATCCAGTAACTTCCTGTTTTGAAGTTGATGATGATATTTTTTAACTGTGAAAGAACCCAAAACATGTATCACCGTTAACATCTAAAGTTACATTGAAATGAAATGAATGCAACAGGTCCTAAACTGGGTAGGAAAATCGCTCAGGTGGATGTGGCTTATAACGACCACAGGGCACAATATTTTAAAGTTAACACAAGGCGACACAAGGCAGAGCTAGATTAAATAGCTTGATTTAAGTGTATAAAAGACACTGTAAGAGTGTTTTTACAATTATTTTAAATGCTGTTGTGACAACAGGGTTTAAAAGACAGGGTCAAATTTGTGTTGTCTTCAATGGACATTACTTTGAAGGTCAATATAAGGTATTTTCCATGTCTATTCTGTTCTACATATCACATAGTGTTTAAGCATATCACATATGGTATGTGACCCCTACAAGCCATATCATTACAAGCCATAATTGCTACCATCGATGTTCACTAATGTTTACTCACTGAGTACATGTGCACCCTATGCTGATTTTGCTGCCAGTGGGCACCTAGAGTCATAACATGCTCTGTACTTGCTCTTAAGCAAGATGGCCAGGACAGTCAGGGTCAACAAAAACCCTCAGCCAAATAAGAAAATTAAGATAAAAAATTTAAATTAAATTATTTGAGTGATTTAAATTTATTGTCCACATTTCAGGAACATTGGCTACATTTATTTAACAAACAAAATGCTGAAACCCAAATCAAACGTATTTAACCAGCATTAAAATGCCCACTCTTAAAAGCCACATGCCACAAACAGAATCGATTGAGGTATGCAACTACACGTTTGAACAAGCCAGCTTCATTTTAGTTCTGTGGACTGATGAATTTAAAATTGAGTTATTTGGACATAACAAGGTGCTGTATACATGGTGGAAAATAAACAGCATTCCAAAACAAACAATTGCTATCCAAGTAAAATTTAGTGGCAGTTCAATGGGGCTGTGTGGCCAGTGCAGGTACTGAGAATCTTGTTAAAGTTGAGTGTGACATGGAGTCAATCAGCAGATTTTTTAAAACAATTTTCAAAAATCTCGAAGTTTTGCCAGGGCTGAATACTTCAACAAGACAACGACCCTAAACAATGTTCAAAATATACTAAGGCATTTATGCAGAGGAACAAGTATAATGTTCTGGACTGGCCATTTCAGTTCCCAGACCTAAATATTATTAAATATCTGTGGTCTGATTTAAAGCGGGCTGTCCATGCTGGGACACCATCAAACCTGAGTGAACTGGGGATGTTTTGTAAAGAAGAATGGCCCAAAATACCTTCAGCCAGAATCCAGACTCTCAGCTATAGAAAGCTTCAAAGGCCCTTATTTCTGCAAAAGGAGCATGTACTATATATTAATGTAATTTTTCTGTTGGGTGCCTAAATTCATGCACCTGCCTGATTTTGTTTAAATTATTATTAAACACTTTCTGTATGTTAGAGATTGCTTGTTCTTCCCAGGGAGATCGGCTACGGGGGAGGGAATGCGTACGCTGCTAGCGCCTAGTGAGCGTTTCCCGAGAATCGGCTACGCAGGAAAGAATGCGTACACCGGTCCGTCGGGTGAAACACTTCCACGGATACAACCTGCGCGGGGCTATTGCGCAGCGCTGTACCGTGGTTGAGTGCGGAAGGAGAGTTCGGTGACACCGGGATAAAAACAAAACAGGTTTATTATTAAAAATGGTGTAGAGACACCAACAGAAAGGGGGAAACGAAACGAACAAACTAACATCGGGATATTACCGAAACAAAGACGTGCACGGGAAAGAGGGAATACGGAAACTAAATACAAAAACACCCAGTCACGTGCACAAAATAAACCAATCACCCATCGGAGACAATGAGTCCATTAAATAAGGGACAGGTGCCCCAGGCACCTGTGACATACCCCCACCCCAACGGTCGCGCAAAAGGGGGAAGCGACCATGAAGGAAAAAAATAAATAAATAAAATAAACAGTTCTCGTGGAGAAAGGAAAGGGGTGTCCCTCTGGAGATAAGGCGTGTTGGATGCCCCCTGCTGACAAAGCGTGGAGCACGCCATCACGCTGCGGGGCGCGGATCGGCGCCCTCTAGCTGCGAGGCGGGGAGAGCTCCCCTGGTGCTCGCAGTCGGCGGCGGGAGGACCCTGGTGCTCGGAGTCGGCGATGGGCGGCCCCTGGTGCTCGGGAGTCGGCAGCAGGCGGCCCCTGGTACTCCGGCTCGACGAAGGGCAACCCCTTGTGCTCTGAACTCTCCAGATGGTAGGCACGTCTTTCTGTTAGAGATCGCTCGTTCTTCCCCGAAAGATTGGCTACGTGGGAAAGAATGCGTACACCGGTCTGTTGGGTAAAACACTCCCACGGATACAACCTGCACGGGGCTATTGCACTGCGCTGTACCGTGGTTGAGCGTGAAAGGAGAGTTCGGTGACACCGGGATAAAAACAAAACGGGTTTATTATTAAAAATGGTGTGGAGACACCAACAGAAAGGGGGGAACGAAACAAACAAACTAACATCGGGATATTACCGAAACAAAGACGTGCACGGGTGAGAGGGATACGGAAACTAAATACAAAAACACCCAGTCACATGCACACAATAAACCAATCACTCAACGGAGACAATGAGTCCATTAAATGAGGGACAGGTGCCACAGGCACCTGTGGTACTGTATAGTTTATAAATTTAATTTCACTGCTTAAATATGACTGTTTATCTGCTATATGATATGAAAATTATCAGGGGTACCCAAACCTACATACCACTGTATCTGTCTGTCTGTCTTTCTGTTCCTTTATCTACCTACATGTCTATCTTGTTTGTCTATGTATCTCTTTACCTGTCTGTTCATATGTTTATTTTTTTATCTGTTATTAGAGTTTCAAGGTATTATTTTCCATTACCAGATGAAAGCATATTGTTAAATCCTGTAAAGGCCTACCCATAGCTGTCCATGGTACTGAGGGAGTTTGAGCGCAATACTATGAATGATTTAACTCAGTAACTACATGGGACTACATAGTAGCTCAATGCAGGACACAAAGGTATTAAAGGGATAAAACTGCAGGACTTTGAAGTATTTTAATAAAACAGTGAATTTAATGTCCTTAGGGTGGACACCAAGCAGACCATGGGCTAAAGTTTGATTCAGTGTTTAGAACAATGAAAGGAGATAGAAACGCCATGCTGAGTTAATAAAAAAGTTTTAACTAAGCCCATACTAAGAGATAGGGGGACATTCTGCAGATAGATGACATGAGGAAAGACATTCAGGTGCCAAATGCAAGAATTTGCTGAATCTGTGTTCTGTGGACTGAATTTGTGTTCTGATGGACTGGAGTAGTAATGATCACTAGGGAAGCAGCGTTTTTAAAGCTAGGAAGAAAATGTGCCCAGTGAGAGTAACAAAGCCACATTAATGAATAACAACCATTTGTTTTTATATATATATATATATTTTTTCTTATATAACTAATCCATTATTTATTTCAAGGCTTTAATAATATATTTTGAATTAACTCAATACTGGCCATAAATGCTGCCGAAAAACAAAGGGCAAACATGGAGAAAGAGTAATCACTGTAACAACAAGAATGTGGCATGTCGGAAGAAACAAAGTAGCTGGCACTGTGATGTTATTTTATTGCAGCCTGTTAATAAAGCTTATTGCTGTTTATCCTGTCTCTGTTCCTCATTGTCAAAACAATATGCTCCGTGCTGAGGATGGCCTCGATCTGGTAGAGGTGTCCGATGATGAGGCGGGCGAGTCATACCTGTTTGGGCATATTTTGCCCATATGTACCCTCCTGAACTCTGAGAAGTTCTGGATGGATAGCCCAGTCCAGTTTGTAAAGCCCCCCTCGTGAGATCCAGATGCGGTGCGCGCCGCCGACAAGGAGCGAAGCCGCGGCGCGCGCACCGGATCGCACCGCGTCTGGGTCGTGCTGCGAGGGGGCGGTACCGGAGTTACCGCTTGTGTCCGTTAATATGGAGGAGTGTGCCGGCAATGGGATGAATCCGGGACAGTCCGAGACAGAGATTGCCCTAGGGGAATTGCCCTAGGGGACCTAGGATTGCCCGCACGCAGCCCAGCCCGAGGTCCAGGGGCCGCTCGCCGCCCGGCCCGAGGTCCAGGGGCCGCACGCCGCCCAGCCCGAGGTCCAGGGGCCGCACGCCGCCCAGTCAGTGCACCAGTGGCACCCACCTCGTCACGCAGCCAGAGGGCGTGGCCCACTCCGCACCCGCCGAGGGCGTCCGCCGGACCACGCAGTTAGAGGGCGTGGCCCACTCCACACCTGCCGAGGGCGCCCGCCGGACCACGCAGCTAGAGGGCGTGGCCCACTCCTGATCAGCCGAGGACACCCGCCGGACCACGCAGCCAGAGGGCGTGGCCCACTCCACACTCGCCGAGGGCGCCTGCCGGACCACGCAGCCAGAGGGCGTGGTTCCCTCCTGATCCGCTGAGGGCGTCCACCTCGACATAAAGCCACAGGGCACATCCCACGCCTCATCCACAAAGGGCGTCCACCGAACTGCACTGCCAAAGGGCGCTTCCCTCACCTCATCCGCAGAGGGCGCCCACCGAACTGCATAGCCAGTGGGCTCGAGGAGGGCGGAGGACCCCCCCTTCCCCCCGGGATTTTTATTTAAATTTTTTTTTCTTGGTCGCGTCCTCCCGTTGCGCGACCGTAGGGGCGGGGGTACTGTAACAGGTTTAATTATCTTTTTCTGTTGATTGGTTGTGTTGTGCACGTGATTGGTTTTCATTTGTATTTATTTCCTTCTTTCCCTGTCCTCGGTGCACTTCGTGTTTAACATTATGTTCACTCGTCGGTTACCTTTGTTTTGTGGTTTTAAATAAATTCCGTTTCCCTGCTACCTGCGTGCCTGGCTCCCTTTAGCTCGTTAAAGCGCGACGGCTCTGCGCTTCCCATGCGCAGCCGCTTTAACCCCTAGGTAGGCGAGTGTAACACCAGCGATGGATTGGCGCCCTGTCCTGGGTCTGTCTGCCCAGCGCCTGAGAAGCTCTCCTCTGGATGGGCATGGGGAACCCCACCGCGACCCTAATAGAGGATAAAGCGGGAGATAATGAATGAATAAATGAATATATATATATATATATATATATATATATATATATATATATATATATATATATATATATTGAAAACTGTTGGAAATTTAACACTATGTTGCTCTGTAGCATGTTATATTTGGATCACTGGAAAGAAAAACAGCTGAAAAACAGTAGGTAAATATATTCTTTTGTTCAGGACATCGTCTGTCAGCCAGATTACACCCTATAAATACATAAGTATGTTAACCTTTTAGGATTAGCAGATAATTTGAAGGTAAATTAAAGTCAAGTGTTTTTAATCAACGGGAGAACAATTAGGTGTGAGTAGGTGCCCACTTTCATGGAAAAAAACTTTACTCTAATTTCACTTTTCACTCTTCATAAGAGCACATGAGATATGTCTTTGAAATAGTACTAAAAACATGGTTTAAACCTTTTTATGCTTTTAGATCACAACACCACACAGATGACACCAAGTATCTAAATTTCAGCATCAGGAAAGTCTAATAATAACGTATTAAACAAAAATCCATGATTTAAAATGAACACTTTTGTAGCACTTTAAACACCATTGTATAATGTAAACAAAAATTTTGAAAGTTGCACCCCTAACCCGCTATCTTTTTTTTGTATTTTTTTTACTATAAGAAATACAGGTGCTGCTATAAAAAGAAAACACACACAATTATGAGGAGAATATTTTTAACAGAAAAGACATTGCTGTAACAGAGGGAATTAGCAGACATGGTAACAGTAGGATAAAAAAAACATAATGACTTGTGAAAACCTGACATTATAGTGGACATAAACATTGCATATGGTGGTAAAGGTCACGTTTACATCTTGCTGATTAAAAGAAACACAAGCCAAACAAACCCAAAAGTTCAATCCATCTGTCCATTATCTTCCACTTCATCCTGTACTAGGGTCACTGGGGTGGGGTGGGGTGGGGTGGGGGGACACCCCACTCACTTGAGTGTGTGAGCACACACTCACTTACACAGACCCACTTAGAAACACACTCTATATGAGGTAATTTGGAGAATTCAATTGACCTGATCCATGTTTTTCGACTGTGGAAGGAAACCGGAGAACCCGGAGTGGACACGGGAAGAACATGGAAACTCCACCCAGATTAGAATTCGAACCGGGATTCCCTAGAGCTGAGAGGCGAACGTGCTAACCATCAAGCCACCATGCCGCCCATAACCCAAAAGTTACAAGCCTAAAAGCAGGAAGATAAATAAATTTAATCAGGGATGCAAAAAAATGCAGACTAGTAATAATAAAGTGATAAAGTGATTTATTTTGCCTCCTGTGCATACACATAAAGGAATTTGTCCTTCACATTTAACCCATCTATGCAGTGAAAAACACACATATACACACACTACTGAAGTGAGCATACGCGCCTGAAGCGGTGGTCAGCCTTAACTACAGCGCCCGGGGAGCAATTGGGGTCAGGTGCCTTGCCCAAGGGACCAGGTATCGAACCGGAGACCTTCGGGTCACAAGGCTGGTTCCTTAATCACAAAGCCCATTACTGTTCCTAATATTGAATACGAACAAGTGAACACACAAAGAGAAAAAATGCTACACAGAACCAGACTAGTGTAGACATTGCAAGACTATTAGCCAGCGTAAACTTCAACTAGAGACAATACAGCTATTCCTGTAAAGTCCATAAAACCCAAAACCACTGAAAAAAATTAACTTAGCATAGTAATAAAAAACTACACTAATATCACAACAAAAAATTTTAAGGACCCTATAATAACCATGTCAATCAATATAAGATTTATCTAATATCACTTTTATTTTATGTTCTAAATGATCTTCCATCAAGTGCAAAAGGTAATAACAATACAAGTGACAGGCAGCATAGGTTTTGACGTCCAAACACTGGTCGGTCACGGAGGGTTGGTGCTCCCTGAGTAGCTCCGCCCCTTATTTAGTCTGGTCTCAACGCCCCTGTATGCATTGTTATTGTCACGTGGTATGTGTGTGTAGGTCTTTGTCATGTGTTGTTATGGTCACGTGTTGTGTGTAGTGTATGTCATGGTTTGTTGTCACGTGTTGTGTGGATCCTTATGCCTGGTTTTGCTATTGTCACATGGTCCGGTTTGTTTTGGTCACGTGGTGTGGGTTGGTCATGTGCTCACGCCCCTGTAATTATGCACACCTGGGTTCCCCGATCACTGTTCCCTATTTAAGCAGCTCACTCCCGTCACTCTGGGCTAGATGGTCTTGGTTTGTGCACCTACCCTCGCTACGCCTCGTCCACTCTGGCCCACACCCCTTGTCTCCGGTTCTGCGTGTCGCCTTGTTCGAGCCTCGCCCTGTTTCGCCTCGTCCTGTTCTCGCCTTGCCCTGTTTCGCCTTGACCCTGTTGCACCTTGTCCTGTTGGGTCTGTGTTTATGACTTTATGTTGCAGTGCACCGTCCTGCTGCCGTTGCCAGTTGTTTAGCCAAACTCCACCCTGTGCGTTCCTGCGAATTGGAACACGGCCCCGCTGACGTCTGACGCCGACTACGCCGTGACGTCAGACCGCAGCTCCGCAGCCCATGTGTTCATCCTTTAATGTTATGTTCCCCGAAGTACTGTTTATCTGTGTGTGTGGCTAAATAAACTTTTGTTGGCAACAAATCCCCGCCCCCGACTACGTCGTTCCGAGTAGCGGATCCACCTACTCCGACCTGTTCCTGGGGAATCGTAACATGGAGGTGTATGCATCGGTGCACTGGTGCTGGTGCCAAACTCATCGAATATGTGGAACTTCAACATATGAACGACCCCAATTTCAAAATGAAGGTTGGCACACTGTGTTCAATGCCAATAAAACTTTTAGAATGTGGCCAAAGATCTCTGTTCTACTTAATCACATAGGATTGAGGTCAGGGCTCTGTGCAGGTCAAGAACTTCTACCCCAAGCTCATCTAACCATGCTTTGGCTTGTACACTTGGACAGTCATGCAGTAACAGAAAAGAACCATATGAAACCATTTTCACAAAGTCTGAAACATGATATTCTACAAAATTCATGGCAAGGTCTTTGATTTTACCTGTGACAAATCCGACACCATGAATCGAACACCATCCCAATATTTTTTGTCCAATGAGTTTTGTAGTACTGATGAATGAAGCAAAGTGAGCTGCTCATTTTACAAGACAGACATCATGTCAAACATAAAGTCCATTAAAAGCAACATTGTGTGATGTTGTGCTGTTGCATTTCAAGCAGTAAAAGATGAGCAAACCTTGGAAAGCTTTTTCACTGTTATTACATCAGAATTGTATGTATATGTTTTACTTTTTATCACTACCTAGATATTTTTAATTGAATGCAGCTGCTAGTTTTGTTTTATTACCGAGAGAACATCTCGGGTGCTGGGCAGATAGACCCAGGACAGGGTGCCAATCCATCGCTGGGCACACACTCACTCACACAGACACACTCTATATGGGGCAATTTTGAGAATTCACTTGACTTGATCCATGTTTTTGGACTGTGGGAGGAAACCGGAGAACCCGGAGGAAACTAACGCAGACACAGGGAGAACATGGAAACTCCACCCAGATGGGAATTCGAACCGGGAATCCCTAGTGCTGAGAGGCGAACGTGCTAACCACTAAGCCACTGTGCCGTGGGCAGGCTCATGGAGTTATTAATTCCCTCTATGTAAATTGATCCTATAAAGTGTGTCTAAGTGTGTGTCCAGCGATGAATTGGCGGCCTGTCCTGGGTGTATCAACCAAGTGCTAGAAATATTATATTATAGGATTAACTGAAAAGTAATGAGATAAGATGAGATTTCAAAGACAATAAATCTTGTTACATAGTATAAATGTAAGAAACATGATGCATGTCACTTTAATAACTTCCTTGTTTTGTTCATTAATATGTTGGGGTTGCAGGGGTGGTCACAGCAGATAATAATCATAAAAAATGACATTGGTGCAAATCATTTACCTTACCTTAAATCACTTTTTTGGGACAACAACACAATGCTAGAAAGACTGTTGATAGCCTGGGTAATGTGCCATGGGCAAGAATTAGGGCTGCTTTACAACACTGAATCTTGATTCCCCACCTGGCACAACTAATCGGGTGCCTAATGGGTTCTGGTGTGCATCCACTTAACTGAGCAGCTCCACAATGTGCAAAACTAATTAGGGAGTTCTAATATGCATTTGAAATGTCATTGTTATGTGACCTGACTGATGTAAGCACTGGTTTTACTTTTGAATTTGGGAAAAGTTGGCTGTCTGAAGTGAAAATGTTAATAAATTAATTAGTGGTTTAGGCCAATCAATTATTGCTGATGGTCAGAGGGAAAATAAAATGGCCCAAAATAAAATGTTGGCCTGTCATCTAATCCCACAGAAGATGTGGTTTTCAACACTAGAAAATTATACAAAATTATACTCTGAAAAGACCCAGCCAGAGAAAACAACCGCACTCAATTTTTTGATAAAATAAATGTAACCTTGCCATAGCACTGTTTCCTTATGCAATGTTACAACATTTACTTACAGATTTTTTGTTTTCGGTGAAGATATTGTAGTTATTGGACAGTAAAGCCAATTCATAGAATCTTACCTCACTCATTTCAAACTTAGAGTAGTTAAGTTGTTTAAGTACATAGTTAGCATAAAGAAGTAGGTTAATATTTCCCATATGATGTAATGAAATGGAAGGCATAATAATGTAAGTATCTAAAACAGTACTATGACTCAACTGGTTACTGGAGATGTTACATCGGGCAGCGCTGTCCGTCCAACGGCGGCGCTACGCGGTGCGGTGTGTTGTAAAGAAGTGAGCCAGGTGACCAAGTAAGCAAACAGAGAGGAGATTTTAATGCTGAAATCAGCGGGAACACCGCTGGAGGCACGGCGGGACGTGCCTGGAGCAAACCATAATCAAACAAACCAATCCAATAAACGAAACACCCAACGTAACTACAATATATACCTAAGTATACATATACAATGCTGACTCAGGGTGCATGCGTGCTTTAAGTGCAGTCAGCAGGCCACATGTGACGAGGTAGGACCCAATCCCAGCTCAAGGGGATGGGCCCTACCTACGAGAACCCTGAATAGAAAAAAACGAAAATAAGAAAACAGGGGGGAGTGGCCTAGCACTCCCAACCCTAACAGGAGATGAAGCATATGATAAAGCTGACAATTAGAATAGGGGGCTGTTCACTAGAGTAAGACACAGTCAAAACAAAAAATTATGTTCATCAAATAGTATTATAGTTTTTTATAGTGGAACTGACCCTCAAATATGATTTTCAATATAGATATAGTGTATAGATATAGATATATTTGCTATACAGATATAGTGCATACAATATTGCAAGTTTACTTCATACTAGCTTCCTGTCACACACTGCCTCCAAATGGCATCACGGCACTAAAGACTGCCTGGAGCAAATAAAGTAGTTTATTTAATAAACACAAAACAACAAAATACATGCAAAAAGATGACAAGCAAAAAAAACACTACCAAACAGGAAGCAGTGGCAACATAACGGGATGCATGAAGCATGGACAAGGAAAAATAAAAGAAAAAACAAAACAATGGGCATGTTGAGCACTGTGCCCCTTAGCCAGCGCAGGTCGGTAAGCTGTGTTTTCGGTGTTAAGATTGCACATTCTGCATGTGTTTTTATTGGGTTTTTAGGTAGCTCTGGTTTCTTTCTACGGTCCTAAGATATGCTGGTAAGTGATTATACATAATTGTTAATGTTTGGGTGTGATTATTCCCTTCCCAGTTAACCCAATTAACAAAGGGTGGGCAGAGGGAGGTCAGGACAGAACACAATTGTAGGTAGCATGTACAGGTATGGTTTTAGACTATGTGAAAAAAAAAACGAGCTGACTCATTCAGACTTTGGGAGTACATGCAAACATCACACAGACAACAAGCTTGTCTACCCTGCCTGACCATCCTAATTTTGAACTTTGCTCAATCATTAAATGTAGAATGTTTTACTTCTTCTAGATTTTTATACCCAGCACTCAGAAGATTTAGTTGATCTTTTTTTTTTTTTTTTTTTTTTACGGAAACTCAGCTGAAATATTTTTTAAAAAGTGGAAGAAGTTAAGGGTACGATAAAGGTTAAATCAGAGCTACCACACTGTCTCTGGTTTGTCTTTCAGTGTCAGTAAGAGCAAAGACTTGTTTTCACTTTTAAGGTATGTTAGAGAAATAGTACAGGGCCAGACCAATTGCCATGGTATTATTTCAGAATGTGTTCTGATTCTGAAAGAAGATAAACATTTATACACTGCATATAAATGTCTATTTTAAATGTTTGTGTATATAGTTGATTCTAATTACTTCTAACCGACTTAATAACTTCTTAAGCCTGTGTCCTGGAGTGTCTTAATGAGTTGCAGCAGTGTGGCATTCCAGGCAACATGTGCCAAATCAGGCAATGCTACTGATCTTGCTCATGGACCACTGAGGACCATCTATAAAAAGAAAATATTGCACATATTGCTCAGTTACTTGACATGATATAATCACGCCTAGGGTGTTTCTCTGCTGTTTGCCCAGAAAATCTCCTACTTTGTTTTCATAGAGAAAATCTGTTTAAGAATCAGATCTAGAATCTTCTTGCTATTAGGTTAGAGTAATGCCACACCAAATGATTTGTGTTCTCAAAATAAAAACTGAACATTTTACACCAGAAAATATTCAAGAATCAACAAAGCAACATTGTGATAGACTATGTGTTCAAGAACCACCCAAGGCAGACATTATTAAGTTAATCTTATAAAAATAAAATGGGAGTGACTCTCTGATTGTTTAAAGAAATGTGCCTTATTATTAGGAACAGGTAACTCATCATTCCACTACACTACACTCCAGGGCTAAAAATGGGCGAAACACAAAATTGCAAAGTACACCAAAGAGGGCCTGGCTCACAATCTTCATTCTAGTTCATCCCCGGAGTGTTGGATGGGGTTGTGGTCAGGGCTCTGCGTGTGCTAATCAAGTTCTTTCACACCAAATTCACCCAATTATGCCTTCATGAACCTTTACTTGTGCACTGGAGCACAGTCATGTTGAAACATAATAAGTCATTCCCCAATCTGTCGGAATTGTCATCTGTCATTCCTACAATGTCAGAAGTATACAATGTATTACTGCATACAAAGCATTAAAATAATACATTTGTGCTTTCTCAGTAATTGTGATTTTAGTAACTTTCTTTCCACTACAGTTCATGTGAGATGCTGTTGCTGTGTATTTACCTCATGAGAAGTAAGATATTGTAATTCATCATGTGTTTTATCTACTTATTTATTTTAAGTATTGCTTAACTGATTTTTATTCATTGATTTAGATGAGAGCATCCAAATTGCTTTTTGCTGTTTTTCAGTGACTACACACCAGTCATGTACTGTCTGCCACAAACATTTTCTCGCCACAGGAGCTAGCTGCTATAGCTCATAATTTACTCCTCCTCCTTCTTGATGCCCTTACAGCTTTTCTTTAATACACAAACTGAAACTCAGCGTAAAAGCAACTTGTGAGAAACTGTAAATACTGGAGCAGCAGTGAGCAAAGTCAAATCTTCAAAATTTTAGGCCAGGCTAGGCTAGGATTAAATATTTGAACACCTAAATAAAATAATTAAATTGAGTGTCCAAATATTTTAGCCTATGTATTGTATAAATATTTTAATGGTACTAAAATTCATTTCTAGTGAGAAAATTAATGAAAAAAGTAACTGCTGAGATCTGAGCTACCATTTGCCACCAAAATGTATTTGTTTAGTCTTCTGATGCACAAAAATAAATGATTGATAAAATATTTAAATGTTTTATAAAACTTAAAATATTAATATACATTATGTCAATATAATACTAAAACACAGCAGTTTCCTCTGGATTCTCCGGTTTCCTCCCACAGTCCAAAAACATGGATCAAGTCAATTGAGTTCTCCAAAATTGCCGCATATAGAGTGTGTATGTGTGTGTGTCTGTGTAAGTGAGTGTGTGCCCAGCGATAGATTGGCGCCCTGTCCTGGGTGTATCTGCCCAGTGCCCGAAACATTCTCCCCTGGATGGGCATGCGGAACCCCCACCACAGCCCTGATATAGGATAAAGCAGAAGATAATGGATGGATGGATGGATGGAAGTTTGCAAATTCTTTATTTTTTACAAGAAGTGCGGAAGCTGTGGCAATTGTGGCCGGCCAGCCCATTCTTAGACATGGCATACGGACCGTTGGATCCTCAGTTGCACCTGTTGTCAGACCGCCTCGCTCCTTGAAACCAGTCATCCACGGCGGGTGCAACTGAGGGTTCCAGGTCCCACAGGGCAAACGGAGGTTGATAGCCCAGCATGCATTGAAATGGTATGAGCCCCGTTGCCGAGTGGCACAGGGAGTTCTGGGCAATACTACACCAGGGTAAGAACTGTGGTCAGTCCATTCCCGCTTACTGCCGCGGAGACCAGGGAAGTCCCTCGCTCTGGGCATAAGTCGGCTTTCTAAGTCATCTGTTGCCTCGGAATTTTTCATTGCCACTAAGAAGAATACCAACCTCTGTCCGTGTATCGATTACCGGGGTGGGTTTTCCCCATCGGAACATAACTACTCTAATCGAAGACCGCAAACTCCTAGCAGTGAAACTCGTGTTTAAGTAGGGGCGCCACTGGCTCATGGGAGCGAACTTGACTTTCTTCATGGTAACAGATCACAAAACGCACGTCAGGTGCGCTGGTCACTCTTTTTCAAATCGTCCCGGTAGTGTTTACCACCTAAGGGTCTTCCGCCCCCCTTCCAGAGCACGGAAGTACTTTTCCCCCCCCAAAAAAAAAAAAAAAAAAAAAAAAAA
>JAFMOD010000349.1:613330-625832 GCA_019802435.1 Corydoras maculifer
ACATGTGCTCGCTTGGGCTGGTTAAACACAAGTCGGGCTGCAGAGTTTTGAATTAGTTGAAGCAGTTGGGTAGCATGTTCAGTCAAAAAGGGTCTGATCTTCCTTATGTTGTAAAGGAGGAATCTACAGGAACGGGCAGTTTTGATGACATGATCAGAGAGTTTAAGGTGGGAGTCTATTGTGAAGCCAAGGTTCCGGACCGAATCTGTAGGGGAGATTGTGGCGTCATCAATTTGGAAGGTCAGGTCGTGATGGATTGAGGGTTTAGCTGGGATAATGAGAAGCTCTGTTTTTCCTAAGTTTAATTTGAGATGACGGGCCTTCATCCAAACAGATATGTCGGTGAGGCAGGCATATACCCGATTTGAGATGGTGGTGTCGTCAGGGGCAAAAGACAGATGAAGCTGAGTGTCATCAGCATAGCAGTGGTAAGAGAAACCATGCACCTGGATGACCGTGCTCAGTGATGTCATGTATAGTGAGAAGAGGAGAGGACCAAGTACAGAGCCCTGAGGCACACCAGTGCGTACTTATTGAGAGTTAGAGAGCTCTCCATTCCATGACACCTTGAAGGTCCTTCCTGTGAGGTAGGATCGAAACCATTCAAGTGTCGTATCAGAAAAGCCTAATTCAGCTAGAGCTGTCAGTAGAATCTGATGATTTACTGTATCAAAAGCTGCGGAAGGGTTTAACAGAATGAGGACCGAGGATTGAGATTTGGCCTTGGCAGTTTTAAGTGAGTCAATCACAGAGAGCAATGCTGTCTCCGTGGAGTGACCACATCTAAAACCGAACTGATTTGGGATCAAGGAGATTGTTCTGATTAAGAAATGTGGAGACCTGTGTGGATACCACCCTTTCAAGTGTTTTAGACAGGAAAGGTAAGAGAGAAACAGGTCTGTAGCTCTCGACCAAATTTGGGTTGAGCGTAGGTTTTTTGAGTAGGGGTTTGACTATGGCTTGTTTGAAGCAATTTGGAAAAGTCCCAGACGTGAGGGAGGAGTTTAGGATGTGTGTCAGAGCAGGTATGATGGAGGAGGCGATGGATTGAAGAAGGTGGGATAGGATGGAATCAAGAGGGCAAGTGGTTGGGTTACTGGCAAGGAGAATTTTGCAGACATCAGATTCTGTGACAGGGGAGAAGGAGGAGATGGTTGGATGTCTGGATGTGTGGGATGCATTGTTGTGAGGATGGTGAGTTAGAAAGAGTTTGCTGATGCCCTCAATCTTTTCTGTGAAAAAATATATATATTGTAGGACTTTTTGGGTATTCATATGGTATTAATAAAGTCCTCCAAATTACCAATTACGGTGAATGAGAGGTGGTTGAAGTTTTATGTGTGTTCTATTGTGTAAAATATCTGACTCCAAAGATATTTGTATTAAACTGTAACTTTAGTTACAGGAGTGCTTCTCTGCACTAAGTAGGTAAAATTTATCTCGATGGTTTAAGCTATATCTGACTCAGTGGTATTCTGTAAGCATGCAGAAATCTTAATTCTGTCAGAGGCTTTTATAATACATGGACAGAGGCTATATCGACATGTGGATATATATAAATATCTCTCAGAGGTCATATAGCTGCTTAATATACACCATTTAGTGTGAAATAAATTACTCCTTAAACTCCAGCCTTAAAAGATTAACTGGAGACTTTGGTTAAAAGTAATAACAGTATTTATTACAAAAGATTAATTCAGAACACAAAGATTACTAAAATTACTGAACACGTTATACTAAAAGTTACATTAATAGTAAATGAATGCCCCCTTTAGTGTTACGCGAACGCTGGAAAGATACCGGAACCAAGAGCCCGCTGGGCCGAGCAAAGCGAGGCAGGCCTTGGCTAAGCAGAGCCTGACCAGGCCAACCAAGCAGAGCAGGGCCCAGCTGCAGCACTGGTCCGAGCTAGACCAGGAGACCAAATGATGAGCCCAAGAGCAGAGCGAGAGTTTGCCTGTTACATCCTTTTATATCTACATGAACCTTTGATCCTTTTGATGTTAATAAGGCTAGGAGCCAGGATTCTTCATTCAATTAATATGCTAAGGGAACCAAGTCGCCAGGATGTGGAAACCAGCTTAAAACCGGTTTTAGGGACAAATGGCATCGGCTGAGACTGATGTGTAGTGAGCTGCATTGTTTGGGAGATGCTTCATAGGTGTGATGCTTCATGCTGATTGTCATTTGAAATACAAAAGAGTTTCTCCTGCAGACCATCTGTTAGGCTACAGTATTCCAGAAATATGTAATGTTCTATAAATCTTCTACATCACAATCTAGCAATGTATACCTTGCACAGAAATAAGCACCTTTAGGAGATGATCATATGCATACCAGACATGACAAAGTGCAAACCATATTCATTTAATGAAACACAAGTTATATATATATATATATATATATATATATATATATATATATATATATATATATATATATATATATATACTAAATATACTATACTATTTTTTTTTCTAATTTACTAATTATTTTATAATACCAGTCATGTTGCAAGCTTAATGTTACAATTTTTGAGACTGGACAACAGTATTGTCAACTCTCCTGAGCTTTTATATTAATGTAGCCTTAAAGCTGATTATCTCTAAAGCCATTACAGTAGAGTCATGGATATCTTGTCCCATGCACCAGGGTATTGGTGCATTCAGTAAGCGGTGAGCCAGATAATCCTGCGGCTGGATAGAATCATACTGAAACCCATGCAGTTTGGTTTTCACAATAGAATATAAACTAACTCAAAAAGCAGTAATTTATTTATTAACCTCTTTTTATTTTTTGATGTCGCTTAACTGTGAAAGTACAAAATTAATGTTTTATACTTTTCATCAGTAGGTTAAAGGCTTTATCTGCAATTTGGATATCAAAGAGTCAATTTTACTAAACCATAAAGCATTACTCACTGTAAGTTTTATATTACACCACTAGACATATATAAAACTATTTTTATTTTTTAAAAGGTAAGTATAATGATCCAGTACACAATCAAAGAACATATTTCTATCAATTCTTCTTATTCAGCACATATTGGTGTCAATATGATTTTAAATATGATTTAAATTGTCCATGCACATTCACTGGAATGTGTCCATCCATCCATTATCTTCTGCTTTATCCCCTACCAGGGTCAGAGGAAATCCACGGACACAGGGAGAACATGGAAACTCAGATTGGTATTCGAACTGGGAATCCCTAGTGCTGAGAGGCGAACGTGCTAACCACTAACCTACCGTGCTGCCCCACTGGAATGTGTATCTTATAAAAACAACACTTAAGTTTGGAATTATAAGGCTGCATATGCATTGCTATGAGCATAATTATTTAATAATAGGCCAATTGGCATACATAAGGGTTTTATATTTTATAGCTTTTTTTTTTATTTTATCTCAGAATACTGAGGTATATTTTAAAAATAATAATTGATTCAATGTCTACAAGCTGCACAGGTCCTAGTCATACATTGTTTCTTAAATAAGGTTCCATTAATTTAATTTTGATGTCTTCTGTAGATCTGAGTTTCATGTTAATGCATACAATTGTGGGATTTAATAGTGTACCTTTTTCCTTGATTGTGAACATTTTCATGACATTAACATTTTCATAGTCATTAGATTAAGAGGATATTATGAATTAATAATATTTTAACCTCTCACTTTGCCACAGTTTAAAAGTTAATAGTCATAAAGTATTGTTTTATTGCACTTTAAAATGAATCTAGTTCAATAGTTTGAAATCTTTTTCTAAGATTTTTAATGATTTTTAAACTTTAACAGAAGCTGTGATTATTCAAGTTTTTTTTATGCATTTTGCATTATTTTTACAAACCAGCCACAGAAAGCCTTGTCGACTGCACATGTAAATTAGCATTCTTTATTTAGAATTGTAGCAAATAATTTTCAAAGTACATTTCAGTTTGTTATTGCTGCTTAATAGCTCATAAATCTAAAATATTTTCCTGTCTACAGCAATGATGCAAATCTGACATATTTTGTAAATGTGCAGTATTCTTCATATATGTTATCCTCACAGTATATTTAAAAATTCTGTTCACTGCTTTTTTTTGCAGCCAGCACTGCTCAAAACCAAAGGGAACACATTTATCTGATCTTGATGAATGAACCATTCATGTTAAAATCTTTTAAATAAATTATGTTTTTGAAAAAATGTCACTGAAAAAAAAATTATCAACTCATATAAGGCTGGACTTAAATTGATTGCTGAAAATCCTAATACAATTTTAAAATCATATATGCTTTCAATTTAAATTAATTATATTACAGCGACTCATAATGTTACTTACTATGTTTGGCCCTCGAATGCCTGTAAGCACACGCTGCAACATCTGGAGATGCTCCTAATGAGATAAAGTCCCAGAGGTTTTTAATTGGATTTAGGTCTTGGAAGCATAAGGTCCAATCAATGACATCAATGCCTTTATCAGCCAGAAAATACATACACACTCAGGAGTTTCCTGCATCAGAAGGAACCCATGGTCCTCTCCAGTAGTGTAAGGTCTGACATTGGCTCTAAAGATTTCATAATGGTAACTGAAGTCATTGTGGGTACCATTGGGGTTTATAGAGGTTTGTGTGACCCTCCAAGAATAAGTCTTCCCTAACCATCACTCAGCCACCACAAAACCAGTCATGTCAGATGATGCAGAAAGCGTAATGCTGTCACTAGCACCTTTTGGTACTATCATTTGCATGACAGCAGGTGAACTTAATTTACATTTGCTTATGCGCTAACTGGGCAATTGATATCCCTGAAGCTATACAGACTATGTATTATCCTGTGATGATTAAACGTTCCTTTAATTTGAACAGTGTAAAATGGATGTTTTATAAGTATATTTTACTGCTGTACATCCTCACCTGTTTGGATGTCAAGTGCTTCTTATGTAATCCGTTATGGTGCCCACTGTGTACTTACTTACACTTATCACTTACAGAATAATTCTTCATAGAGGGGAGTTTATGTTTAATGATCATATAGGTGTGTGCTCACAAAAATGTGACTACCCACACATTATTTATGGAAGCCCTTGCCCAGGACATTGCACCCCCTAACACCCACCACTCTTCTTGAAATGAGTGTTTGACTGTATGATTGTTTATGTGGTTTTGTGTTAATTAACTGATTTACATTACTGAGGAGTGGTTAAAAACATTACTAATGGGTGCAACATCCTTAACCCTGAGAATATAGAGAAAATATGGATTTAATATTGCCTAATAATATTGCCTAATAATATTTTTTTAATAACGTAACACTTCCAGCTGAACCACTTTTTGTGTGAAGTTTGCATGTTCTTTACTGGTTTTCTATGGGTTCTCTTGTGAGAGTTATGGTTTTCTCCTAGTCCAAAGACATGCAAGTAGGTAAACTGAATATTATCTCAATTCATTGAACTAGGTGTAAACCTGTTATGAATGTGCTTATCTGGGTTTGTGTACTGTGATGGGCTTTCAAAAATACTAACCACAATTAGAATTATTGCTCAGTAATTGTAGTGGACAGTTTGCCTGTAATGCTGTATTTTGCAATCGAGGAAAATTTTTGTCATTGTATGTAGTTAGTAGATTTTGTCTTGGACTCAAAATTAAAAATCCAGCACTTTTGATAAAATCAAGCATTACATTGCAGCTACCACCTCATTATTTTAACTTACCTGTACTGCTACTCACTGGCAGACCAGTCCGGATGTTGCCCCTTAAAATCAGCAATTAAATCGAAATACTGCATAGGTGTTTCAGCCCTCTAGAAAAAAAAAACAGAATCTTTTTTATGCATCTTGTCAAAAACCTTATGATTTTTACTACAAAAAGTAGTGGAAAAATTTTGTACTTGTATGACTTTCTAGGTAAGCTTGATTCTAGGCTCATCATTTAAAGGACCCCTCGTTAGCTGAATATATATATTCAGTATTGGTACATATTGCAAGCCGGGTGGATCAACGGCGGGGCTGCGCGGTGCGGTGTGGTGCAAAGAAGCGTGCCAGAAGACCAGGTAAGCAACCAAGAAGATCTTTAATGCAGAAATCAGCGAGAACGCCACTGAAGGCATGGCGGGGCGTGCCGGGAGCAAAACTCTAACCAAACAAACAAAACTAACACCAAACGAACAAAGACGTAGCAAACAACCACCCAACGTAACATAGCGCTAAACGCATGTATAGAAATATAATGCTGGCCTACTGACTCAGGGCGCATGCGCGCTTTAAGTATATTCAGTAGGCCACATGTGATTAGGTAGGACCCAATCCCTAGGGGATTGGCCCTACCTACGGGAACCCCGAACCCCGAACGGCCAAAACCGAAATTAGAAAACAGGGGGGAGTGGCCTAGCACTCCCAACCCTGACATATTGCCCCCCCAAAACAACTGGGGGGCAAAGCCACCCGGTGAAAAAAAACAAAGGGGACCCGGCGAGGACGCGACAGCGGCGAGACCTGTCGAGGGCGCGAAGTTGGCGAGTCCTCTTTGAGGGAACGAGGGCGACTTGGCCTTCTGAGGGCGGTAAACTGGCGAGGCTCATCTAACTCGCAGAGCCGATGCGACCCCTTGAGAGCACAGTGGCGACGTGACTTTGAGAGCGCAGAGGCGACGTGACTCTTTGAGAGCGCTTGGGCGACGTGACCCCTTGAGAGCGCGAGGGCGACGTGACCCTTTGAGGATGCGGGGACACCGTGACCCTTTGAGGGCGTGAGGGCGACATGACTTTTTGAGGATGCGGGAACGCCATGACCCTTTGAGAGCGCGAGGGCGACGTGACCCTTTGATAGCACGAGGGCAACGTTACCCTTTAAGAATGCGGGGACGGCGTGACCCTGTCCTGAGCAGGTGGCACATTGTCCAGAGAGGAGAGCAGACTGTTTTGAGCGAAAGGAAGACTATTCAGAGCGGGAAGTGGATGGTCCCGAACAAGGGGCAAACAGTCCAGCGCGGGCGAATTACGGTCCAGAGTGGGTGAGGAATAGTCCAGAGCGGTGGTTAACTGGTCCTGAGCGGGGACCATAGATGACCACTGCTTCCTCATCGGACCACTGGACTGCAACCCAGGTGATGCGCTGGACACCTCGCCTAGTCTCCCAGCCTCTTTCCTCTCCGCCTCCTGGACACAAAAAGAGAGAGCCAGTACCACAGCAACCCCACATAGTAATAGTTCCTGGTCTATCGAGGCGGGAACCGAGCACCGGACGCAACCTGAAAGGATCATGGACGGCTCGGGACGGGATGCGACAGACGTAGGCCGGAACCTGTAGCCCAAATCGAATAATGGCGGGGCTAGCGCCGAGCTAAAGTAGCCATTACTGCAGCCGGAGAACTCCTGGACTTCGCTAGGTGTGGAGGCCAGCATTCTGTTACAAGCCAGGTGGAGCCGTCCGATCAACAGCGGCGCTGCGCGGTGCGGTGTGGTGCAAAGAAGCGAGCCAGGCTACCAGGTAAGCAACCAAGAGGATTTTTAACGCAGAAATCAGCGGGAACGCCGCTGAAGGCATGCCGGGACATGCCGGGAGCAAAACTCTAACCAAACAAACAAAACTAACACTAAACGAACAAAGACGTAGCAAACAACCACCCAACGTAACATAGCGCTAAACGCATGTATAGAAATATAATGCTGGTCTGTTGACTCAGGGCACATGCGCGCTTTACGTGTAGTCAGCAGGCCACATGTGATTAGGTAGGACCCAATCCCAGCTCCAGGGGATGGGCCCTACCTACGGGAACCCCGAACGGCCAAAACCGAAATTAGAAAACAGGGGGGAGTGGCCTAGCACTCCCAACCCTGACATATCGCCCCCTCAAAACAACTTGGGGGCAAAGTCACCCGGTGAAAAAAAACAAAGGGGACCCGGTGAGGACGCGACAGCGGCGAGACCTGTCGAGGGCGCGAAGTTGGCGAGTCCTCCTTGAGGGAACGAGGGTGACATGGCCTTCTGAGGGCGGTGAACTGGCAAGGCTCATCTAACTTGAGACCCCTTGAGAGCGCAGTGGCGACGTGACTCATTGAGAGTGCTTGGGCGACCCCTTGAGGATGTGGGGACCCTTTGAGAGCATGGAGCCGACGTGACCCTTTGAGAGCGCGGGGGCGACGTGACCCTTTGAGAGCGCGGAGCCGACGTGACCCTTTGAGAGCGCGAGGGCGACGTAACCCTTTGAGGATGCGGGGACACCGTGACCCTTTGAGGGCGTGAGGGCGACATGACCCTTTGAGGATGCGGGAACGCCATGACCCTTTGAGAGCACGAGGGCGACGTGACCCTTTGAGGATGCGGGGACGCCGTGACCCTGTCCTGAGCAGGTGGCACATTGTCCAGAGAGGAGAGCAGACTGTTTTGAGCGGAAGGAAGACTATTCAGAGCGGGAAGTGGATGGTCCCGAACAAGGGGCAAACAGTCCAGCGCGGGCGAATTACGGTCCAGAGAGGGTGAGGAATAGTCCAGAGCGGTGGTTAACTGGTCCTGAGCGGGGACCATAGATGACCACTGCTTCCTCATCGGACCACTGGTCTACAACCCAGGTGATGCGCTGGACACCTCGCCCAGTCTTCCAGCCTCTTTCCTCTCCGCCTCCTGGACACAAAAAGAGAGAGCCAGTACCACAGCAACCCCACATAGTAATAGTTCCTTGTCTATCGAGGCGGGAACCTAGCACCGGACGCAACCTGAAAGGATCATGGACGGCTCGGGACGGGATGCGACAGACGCAGACCGGAACCTGTAGCCCGAATCGATGCCCTGAACCCTGCAAGGCGTGCAGATGGCACAGCACGGATAGCTGACTGAAAGCGGTGGAACGCTGACGACGAGCGGCGGATCGCTGATGGCGCGCGGCGGCTCACAGGGCGGATTACCGGCGGAGCGGGACAGCTCGCGGAGCGGGACAGCTCGCGGAGCGGCACGCTGACGCTGATGATGAGCGGCGGCTCATGAAACGGATTACCGGCGGAGCGGGACGGCTCGGGGATGGTGAGCGGCGGATTGCTAATAACGCGCAGCGACACACGGGGCAGATTACTGGCGCAGAGGGGCGGCTCGCGGAGTGGCAAGCTGACGGCTAGCGGCGGAACGCGGGCCGATTACCAGCGGCGTAGAACCACTCGCGGAGCGGATGGCTGGCGGAGCAAGGTGGCTCACGCAGCGGCACGCTGACTGCTCAGCAGGGAATATGGTTAATGGCGGGGCTAACGCCGAGCTAAAGTAGCCAATGCTGCAGCCGGAGAACTCCTGGACTTCCCTAGGTGTGGAGGCCAACATTCTGTTACAAGCCAGGTGGAGCCGTCCGATCAACGTGTGGTGCAAAAAAGTGAGCCAGGCGACCAGGTAAGCAACCAAGAGGATCTTTAACGCAGAAATCAGCGGGAACGCCGCTGAAGGCACGCCGGGACGTGCCGGGAGCAAAACTCTAACCAAACAAACAAAACTAACACCAAACGAACAAAGACGTAGCAAACAACCACCCAACGTAACATAGCGCTCAACGCATGTATAGAAATATAATGCTGGCCTGCTGACTCAGGGCGCATGCGCGCTTTACGTGTAGTCAGCAGGCCACATGTGATTAGGTAGGACCTAATGGCCTAGCACTCCCAACCCTGACAGTACACCTACACATTACACCTACACCATTTTTTACCATACAAAATGAACCCTCTTTATGCATCCAACAGCTTTCACTTTTCTATGAAAGCTTTCTATGAGATTTTACAAGTTCATCCATTCATTAAAAGTGCATTACTGCAGTCAGACACTAATGTTGAATGAAAGGACCTGGGTCTCAATCTCTATTCTAGTTGATTCCAGTGTGTTTATATTGTGTTCGGGTCAAGGCTCTCTCAGGGACACTCAAGTTCTTCCAAACCAAACCCGACCAAGCCTCTATGGACCTTGCTGTGTGCACCAAGCGACTTGTGGGTCAGGCTGGAACAGAAAACACAGATTTGATGATTGACAGGTTGGGTGTATTTGCTTGGCTATAATAAAAACAAAAATATTTATAGGAATTATTGCATAGATTTTTACAATGGTTTAGCAACATCTTTTATTTAATAAAAAACATTGGTAAATATATCCATTTCAGGATATGTCTAAATACTGAATTATGGATCTTTAAAATAGCAAGAATAAATCTAATCCTACCTTACAGGAAGGTCCTTCAAGGTAATGTGTTCGTATTTCATTAAGCAAACATTGGCTTCTGGGCTCAGTGTTTGGTCCCTTCTTTTTTTAACTGTATGTGACCTCATTGGGCTAGGTCAGTCAGTTCTCATATTATTGCTAGGCCAATGACACCTAGGTTCATGTCATTTTCTTTTAGATGACAATTCAGTTTCTGCTCGTAGATCAGTCTTTTTTACTGACATCTTCGCATGGATGAAGATCCATTATCTGAAGCTGACTTTGGTGTAAACAAAGCTCCTGATCAGTCAGCAAAAGCTTGAGTTCATCGCAACCTGACCCAGGAAAAGAACCAAACCAAAATGCCTATACAGCTATGTCAGTAGCCTTGGTTTAAAATTAAAATACAGATTAAATTAACAGGTCATTTAATTGTCCTTGTTCTCCAGATTTATATTTTCACATCAAGTTCAAACACTCTCTGACTGAGCAGACATTTAAACATTGGAGCAAAAAGATGGTATTTAATCATTTTGCAGTTCAGCATGTTTTATTTCTAACTTACTGACTCCTGTTGCCCTATTTGTTTTGTTTTGTCATACATTGTTATATCTATGTTTATCTTCTAATTTGTAAAGTCATAGCAACTATTGTTGTTATTACTCAGCACTGTGGGTTTTCTCAGTACATAAAGAAATGAAACATTCATGTACCCCATGGTCAGTTCTTTAACTCTTTTACAATGACAGTCAGTAAATGTTAGGAGCAGCTGTTTACAGAGTATTCATTTTTGAACATGAACTGGACTATCAAAAAATTTAATGGCTTCAGATTAATTGTTAGCCTGTAATCTGTAACAATTTTCTGACAGGGTGTAATTTCACATTAAAATCATCTCTATACTGAAAAAGCACAAAAACCTTTGTAAAGGTAACAGCATGCAAGTATTCAGGTATTTTAGTAAAAATCAATATGTCACAAATTTATACCTTTACTAATGTTGATTTATCATGTTTGTACACAATGTTAAAATCGTCATTTGAAATAAATAGGTCTTCAATTAGCAAAATCATTGTGGCAGGCCCAAATGTGGTGAAAACAATTGTAGCAAAGTTTAAGTGTGGGAACTGTGAGATTAAAAAAGCCAAATCTGGGAAAGTAATAAAAATGGCATAGTAGAAATAGGGCACACAAAGGCAATGGAGGCCAATGGGTGAAGTGCCAATGGGCACATAATTAAAGACAAAGAGAAGAAAGGTTATAGAGAAATAGTAAAAGTGCAAAAGTCTTTAAATCTGTTGGGGTTTGCATAATGTCAGCTGTGGTAAAAAAAGCACAGAAAAGTAACATAACAAAAGGATTTATTTAAAGACAAGATTAACACTTACACAGGGACAGCCGAACAAACCTATGTGAAAGAAACCTGAAGTTGTCATCACGTGATGACAACAGTTGAGGCAAATGAAGATAATTAATACAAAAATGAGGATGAATACTCACATACAATTAAAAAAATCAAATAAATAATGAACACATAAAAATAAGTGAAAATTCTACCAAAGGTTCTACCTTAAAGAATGATTTGAAAACATGCAATTTGCCCTGACAGTTTCTGTTTGTTATTGACTGTATTTTAACTTAAATGTGACATTGATGAGCATTAGCACCTGACATTTTTGCAAGTGTACCTATCAGGATTGATGCTGGTTTGGAAGGAAAGGGTTGCAACACCAAATATTGATTACAATTTTCCTTTTGTTCATTTAATTTGTATTTTGTAAATTGATAAAATAAACAATCATTATTTATATTTTTTAAACCATTATTGGTTTACAGCATTTTTTCACACCTTTTTTAAACAAAAAAACTTTTGCAAAGTACTTTAGTACAAAGTAATTTAGTTCTACATTAGTAGAGGATAAAGCTGAAGAAATGGAAATGGATGGATAATGTTTATGTTGAAACTAATGTGTTCTGGTTAGTAACTGTCATTCCAAATAGATTTATGGTAATTTAATTAATATTTATAACCCTGTAACATAAAAATTAGATGTTACACTCAGCTAACAGCTAACAGCTAGCAGACAGTATGGCCTAACCAACTGCCTGCGAACTGCCAGGAGTCGTCACCCACAATAACTAGGTTCCATACCATTAAGACAGTTATTAAGTATCGCAGTGAGCAAAAAACAAAAAGAGTCCAAAAAGTGTGCCCAAAAAATCTCATTAATATCAATACAACCTCAAGTAATGTAAGAAACACTTTTAAGTTAAAACTTGGGTTATTAAACATTAGGTCACTTTCATCAAAATCAGCTCTAGTTCAAGAAATAATAACTGATAACTTCCTAAATGTCTTTT
>JAFMOD010000349.1:627095-693161 GCA_019802435.1 Corydoras maculifer
ATGTAGATCTCAGGCTTGGCTGTGCTGGGGGGTAATCTGTGATCAGTGTATGCTGGCGTTTTACAGCTTCACCCACCTCATCATTAATGGGGGGGGGGGGGTGGCACTGAAATGATGCTGTTCCGGGGCGCCATCTCATCTATGTAGAGCCTGCAGTATCTGCCTCTTTTAGTTATGCTGCTCTAGTCAGTGATGCCGGAGTCACATGCTGCACTGTGTCGATAAATTAGTTATTAATTAAATGCCGTGCTTTATTAGCTCTAACTGCCTTCCTTGTCTGTTTCTTTTGAGGTGTGACCGGCTTCCTGGAGATCTTCATCCATGGCTCTGCCGACGAACACTGATGGAACCTGAATATCCATTGGACTGGCGTTCCTGCAGGACGCCCCCTTAATGGACTCACTTATAGTTTTCCAGTTTTTAGTTTTTCCATTTGTTAAATGTCTCTACATGGCTGTCCTACATTGTTGTTGCTGCCTGGCTGCTCAAGGAGGATGAGTCCCCCACTGAGTCTTGGTCCTCCCAAGGTTTCTTCCTTGAATAACAACAGAAAAGGGAGTTTTTTCTTGCCACTGTCGCTTCGGCTTGCTCTTTGGGGGTTTAAAGGCTTTTCATTCTGTAAAGCTGCTTTGTGACAATGTACTGTTGTAAAAAGCGCTATATAAATAAATAACTTGAACTTAAACTTGAACTTGCTAATGCTTATTATACTTACAGTTTTAATAGAAGAACTTAATGCTTATAAAATTATTTTACTGTATTTTTTGTTTTTGTTGCCTTTATTTTACTGTATTTTTTGTTTTTGTTGTCTTTATTATGCAATTCTGTTAAAATCAATCAAGTTGAGAAACTCTACGTAATGTAATGAGGTGTGTGAGATTGTCCATGTGCTCCCTATGAGAATCACACAGTACTTGTAAACCCTACTTGTAATCGAAACAGTCCTTCAGCACCTCCTCCTCCTCCTTCCAAAATGTGCAATGCCATCTTTTTCTTTGAATGACCTCAAATGTTCACTTTCAGAATTATGTAAATCTTATTGTTTTCTAATCCCTTTGCAGCCCAATTTTTGTATCCACAATCTGAATGTCCTGGGGGAAAATGATTATTTTCCTAAATTGGATTGTAGAATAAGAAAAAGGCACCCTCTCCAAGATATTTTTTTTGGTACCAACTTGTTGCCAAACACTAATTATGTTTCTAACCATGGTATTTTCTGTGTTCTTTTTAGGTTTCTTTACATTTGCTGAGTACAATTACATGGGAAGGGGAGCATTCAACTGATGTTGCTTCACAGAAGTACCTCCTTCCCTTCTGTTTAATAAAAAACATCAGTGTCTGTATCCAGCGATGGATTGGCGCCCTGTCCTGGGTCTATCTGCCCAGTGTCCGAGACGCTCTCCCTTGGATGGGCATGGGGAACCCCACTGCGACCCTAGTAGAGGATAAAGTGGGAGATAATGAATGAATGAATGAGTGTCTGTATCTGCATGTTTGTAATAGTGGAAGTGGTAGACATTATCACGAATATGATTGTTTAGAAAATATATTAGTTTTGAGGATGTTGATTTTTTCCACCTCTCTACTGAATCTTATATGTGCAAAACTGGTTTATAGTTTGTACAATGTTATTTAGACCTGCTACAATCTTGATGCCCAAATATGTGAAACAATTGACAACGCCTAGTTTCTTTAGAAGAGGTGTCATGTGCACTGTCATGAAAACATTGTGAAGTGCATTAGCACTGAATGGATCAAGGAGGCACCAGTAAGTGAAAGCGTTTATTGGCATGAGAAGCTCAAAAAACACAACATGGAGAGAACGGACAATGCGTGACCAAAGTTAGTGCTAGTCTGAGGCCGGAACGGAAACAGAGAGAATATGAACAGAAAAATGAGCATGTGACCAACAGAAACTCACCAATGAAAATAGAAAGATGCATGAACTTAAATAAGGAACACATGAAATAAATAAACGCAAAACAGGTGTCACTTCAGCACTCTCTACCGGTCACTGGTAGTATTACCAGCACTGCCAAACTGAACATTAGCGCCCCCCCCCCCCAATTTGTTCTTGATATTATTGTTTGTCATTAGTATATAGATAGTAGATCTGGTGCAGCTTTGTGTGTGTTCATTGTTTAATTAATTCTCTTTACCTGGTAAATCCATTTTATCTGGTTCAGCAAGTGTTCTGTGTTGGAACATTGTTTTATGTTATGTTCATGTTGTGTTGCGTGCTATGGCTTTTCACATGATGTCTTCTGCAATAAGGACTATCTTGGAACCCTCTACAGTTTTGGACTGAAATGTGGAGATTCAAGCCGTGGTTCGTAACAAAGGGTCATAACAAAGGGTTTATTCTTTGTGAGGTTTAAAAACATAATGGATTTTACTATTGTTTATTTTATAGTCCAAAATCTTACCAAATGTCTTAATCAAGTCTAACAGAACAAAAATTTACCTTTCTCATTAAAAAAAAGATACTGTTGGTGAACAATGGGGAAAGTAAATCTCCTTGCCTACAGACGTTTTTCATTTTTTAAAGCAATTTTAAATCATTTTAAGGCAATCTTGTTACTCCTATGCCAATGTACAAGTTTATTAAAGAGGTTTTCAGCTTCGACTAGCAGTAAAGCTGTGCCTGCTTTATTTTTTTGATTTATGAAGTTTGTTTAAAAGCCATTTAACATTATAGAAACCTTGTCCTGGATAAAACTATTCTGATCCCTTCTATTTGTCATTGGTGTTATCCCTTCTCTAATTAATTTTAATTTATACCAAGGCACACCTTTAAAAACCAAGATAAAACTTAAACGTACACCTTTCGGCAACTAGCTAATGCCAAGCAATTTAATTGCTGAATGTTTTCTTTATATATTTTTTCCTCTTCTTTAGTGCAAGGAAATGTGTAGAAACATAAACTTTACTTTTGGACTTAGATCAATAATGTAGCAATGTGGTATGATGCCTTAAGTCTGAAAATGTGGAACATAGTGTTAAAATCGGGCGGTGCTGTCCGTCCGATGGCGGCGCAGCGTGATGCCGTGAGGTGAAATGAAATTAAATGAAGCGAGCCAGGCATCCAGGTAAGCAGACACAAAGAAAGTTTAATGCTGAATCAGCTGGAACGCTGCTGAATGCCGGGAGCAAACTATAATCAGTCTAATAATGAAACGAACCGAAACACCCAACGTAACACAAATATATACAAAAGTATACATACAATGACTCAGGGCACATGCGCACTTTAAGTGTTGTCAGCAGGCTACATGTGATCAGGTAGGACCCAATCCTAGCTCAAGGGGATGGGCACTACCTATGGGAACCCTAAAAGGCAAAAACCCGAAACAAAGAAGACAGGGGGGAGTGGCCTAGCACTCCCAACCTGACATATCGCCCCCCTAAAACTACCGGGGGGCAAAGGCACTCGGGGAAAAGAAGAAAAAAAAAAAACGCGTGTTCCTATAAGGACGCGACGGCGGCGAGGCCTCATAGAGGACCCGAGGATGGTGACCTGACCCCTTGAGAGTGCGGGGCAACGAGACTCATTATGAGCAGGCCGGTGCCGAGACCCCTTGAAGATGCGGGGGCGCTGTGACCTTGTGTGCGCGAGAGGGACGTGACCCATTGAGGGTGTGGGGGCGACGTGACCTCTTGTGAGCACGAGGGGGACGTGACCCCTTGTGAGCGTGAGAGGGACGTGATCCATTGAGGGTACGGGAACGCCGGAACCCTTTGTGAGCGCAAGGAGGATGTGACCTCTTGAGAGCGCGAGAAGGACGTGACCCTTTGAGGGTACGGGAACGCCGTAACTCTGAGTGTGCGTGGACGGCGAGACCCCTTGAGTGCGCGTGGGTGACGTGACCCCTTGAGGACGTAGGGGCGACATGATCCTTTGAGGATACGGGAGCACCGTAACCCCTTGAGAGCACGAGGGGGACATGACCCTTTGAGAGTGCGAGGGGGGCGTGACCCCTTGAGCATGCAGAGGCGGCGCAACTCCCTGTGAGAGCGGCGATGCCGTGACCCTTTGTGAGCGCGTGGGCGACATGACCCCTTGAGGATGTGTTGGAGACGGGACCTTTTGTGAGCGAGGCGGCGCCGTGGCCCTTTGTGACTCCGGTGCGGGAGAGCACAACGCGGACTCCGGTGCGGAGAGCACAACGCGGACTCCGGTGCGGGAGAGCACAACGCGGACTCCGGTGCGGGAGAGCACAACGCGGACTCCGGTGCGGGAGAGCACAACGCGGACTCCGGTGCGGATGAGCACAACGCGGACTCCGGTGCGGGAGAGCACAATGCATACTCCGGAGGGACTAACGCGGGCTCAGGGACCGAAGGGACTAACGAGGGTTCAGGGACCAAAGGGACTAACGCGACCGCAGGGGCAACCGGGGTACACGCAACTGCAAAGGTGAACCGAGTGGATGCAGTGGTGACCCGAGTGGACGCAGAGGTGACCCGATTGGATGCAGAGGTGACCCGAGTGGACACGAGTGGAACACAGTCTTGGCCCATAAGCTGGGTATCCGGCACATGTCAACTGAGCGGCATCCAGTTCAGGGCGCAACTTGTCCGGAGCGGGTGGCACATTGTCCAGAGTGGGAAATGAGTTGTCCAGATCAAGGGGCAAATAGTCCAGCGCAGAGGCATTACAGTCCAGAGCGGGTGTGGTATGGTCCAGAGCAGGGGTTAACTGGTCCTGTGCGGGGACCACAGAAATCCACTGCCTCCCCGTCGGACCACTGGACTGCAACCCAGGTGATGAACTGGACACCTCGCCTTGTCTGCCAGCCTCCCTCCTCTCCGCCTCCTGGACACAAAGAGAGAGGACCAGTACCACAGCACCACCTCACAGAATTAAGTCCTGGTGTAACGAGGCGGGAACCGAGCACAGAACGCACCCTAAACTCACCACGGACGGCTCGGGACTGGACGCGACCGACGCAGACCAGCAACCGTTGCCCAGCTCGATTCCCCGAACCCTGCAAAACGTGCAGGAGACGCGGCATGGATCGCTGGTGGCACAGCACGGATCAGGGGGCCTGAGCGGGATGACAAGCGCCTCGCACTCAGCGTGAAGTGGTAGGGTGACCACGCGGCGCGGGTTGCTCGTGGCGCATTGACGACGGAGGGCGGCGGAACCCTCGTGACGCGCGACGAATCCCAGGACGAACCACCGTCGGAGCGGGACGGCCCGCGGAGCGGCCCACCGACAACCAGCGGCGGAACGCTGGCTGTGAGTGGCGGCTCACAGAAGGCGAGCGGGGAAACGCTCGTGGGAAGCGGCGGAACGCTGACGGCGCACGGCTGCCTACGGGGTGGATTACTGGCGGAGCGTGAAGACCTGCAGAGCGGCAGGCTGGCGACAGGGCGGACTCCTGGCGGCGAGGAATAGCTTGCGGAGCGGGTGATCCATGGAGCCAGGAGGCCCGCGGGGAGAAACGCGCGTATAATCGCACGCAGGTTCGCGCGGCGGATTCCTGGCGGCGAGAAAAAACTCACCGGCACTGAGGCACGTGCGCAGGATCGCGCGGAGGCACGCGCGCAAGATCGCGGCCCACCGACGACCAGCGGCAGAACGCTGGCTGTGAGTGGCGGCTCGCAGAAGGCGAGCGGGAAAACGCTCGTAGGAAGCGGCAGAACGCTGACGGCGACCTGCGGCAGTTTCTAGGTGAAAGTTTCACGATTTTACAGAGGTTTGTTTGGCGGAAAAAAAATCATTCCTCAGACAGAGCGGGGATGACGTCACCTGCTCTAACAGCCCCCATAGGAAATAATGGGGTGATTTTCAAAGATCGATAAAAAGTGAACGGAAAGTCCAATCTTTCTACAAATTTGTAGGCAAATTTGTAGGCTCTTACCCGGATGAGGACACCTGGACTTCGCGGGGTGTGGAGGCCAGCATTTCTGTTACAATCGGGCGGCGCTGCGCGGTGCAGTGAGGTGGAAATGAAGCGAGCCAGGCGTCCAGGTAAGCAGACACAAAGAAAGTTTAATGCTGAATTAGCGGGACGTGCTGTAGTTATCAGTGCTTTAAGTGCAGTTAGCAGGCCACATGTGATCAGGTAGGACCCAATCCCAGCTCAAGGGGATGGGCCCTACCTACAGGAGCCCTGAACGGCAAAAACCCAAAACAAAGAAGACAGGGGGGAGTGGCCTAGCACTCCCAACCTGACACATAGCTTGTATGTGTTGGACATGAACACTATAATTAGATGTTCATGTTGTTTTTTATTGAGTTTGTTGTTGGACTTTAAATCATCACCTTACATATTAAGAAATGAATCCAAAATGTAATAAATCCAAATTGCAAAATAATCCGTCATCTGATTGGTAAAATGGAAAATTTGGAAAATTTAAGATTGCAGGGATTGTTTGACCAATCAGATTGCTCACAACTTTCAACCAATCATATTGCTCTGAATTTTCAACTAATCAAATTGTCGAGATCACAAGCTTGAATTTTCCAACCAAACAGACATAAGGATTCCACCATTTATAGATATGGTACACCAAGCTTGGAAAAGTGATATGGTAAATTTATAAAACATTGCGGATTTCTGACATTGTCAGATCCACAACTTCTTCTCCTTCTGCTCTTCCAGAAGTCACCACTAGGGGTGCTCCCGGTTGTTCTCCTGAGTTCTGACTCTTCTTCCGGTTCATTTCCTGTTCTTTTATAAAAGCCGGTTTTGATTGTTTTATTGTTGTGTTTGTTCTCAGCACATGGCTAATGCTAGCTCTTTCTTTACCTTTAGCCTTAGGTCTCCTTCATGGACTTTGACAAGACCAGTTGGCATGTGCGATTGGTTTTATAGCGGGCTACACCATTCTCGTTTGTTGTCGCTACCTTCTGCATCTTTAATACTCGTCGTTGTGGATGTACATTATCTGTTTAGGGGTTTTGCATAATAAACCTTGTTTGTGCTGCATCAAGAAAGCGCTGACAGTAAGAAACGCCATATACATTGGAGATGGATCCTTCGACCATTACCAACCCGGATCAATCTGCTGCTGTCTGTGAGCAATGAAATGAAGATTTCTAGGTGAGCTGCATCAAGATATTTGTTTCCTATCTGCGGCCATTGGCACTGTTTCCGATTGGCAAACTTGCCTGGAGCGTAGTCATATGCACTCTTCCGGATTGCAGGACATGAGCGCAGCTAGCGTCTCCACCGCCTCACCTTGTTTCCAGGATTCATCGGCTTCTCTGTTGCCCATCGCCGAATGTGAATGTGAGAATTTTTTGCTTCAGTGTTCGATGTATTTGGCTAATTGTAAACAAGCTTCTGATGAACAGAGGATCTCTTTTGTTATTTCGCGCCTGCAAGGACAGACTGGTAATTGGGGCTCCGCCCTCTGGAACTCTACAGCCCCGGAAGCAAGAAACTTCTTGTTTTCAAGAAAACTTTTCATTACCTGTGTCAGGGTTACTCTGCTGGGGAACTCCTTCTCGAGCTCCGACAAGGCTCGTGCTCTGCAACCTAGTATGTGCTTGAGTTTCGCACTCTGGTGGCGCAGAGTGGTTAGAACGAACCCGCACTGGTAACGGTATTTCTCGATGGCTCAGCCCTGAGCTCAGGATCGAACTTGCTTATCTTATCTCTACTACCATTCGCCTGGACCAGCTCGTTTCGATCCGTGGGATTGGTCGTCCGGGATCGTCATCGGCGTCTTCATCGGCGTTCAGTTTTTGACGTTGCACGGTGCATCATGACGTCGAGACACCGATGCAGATTGACTCCATACGCCTTTCAGCCGGGCAGAGGAATCGCAGAATGCATGGCAGGCTTTGTTTGTATTGTGGTAGTAGCGAGCATCTGTTGGGGACATACCTTTCTTGTCCTTCAAATCGTGGGCATGTTTTACATGATTCTGAGAAGAAACCGGGCAGCTCTGTTATGGTAAGCTTTTTAAGTAAGGAAGTAATTCCTCAAATAAATCGTTCATGTTATCTGTAGTTTTGAAAATTAATGAGGTTTCTGTTTGCACTAATACTCTTATTGATTCAGAGGGGAACTTTATTGATGTTAGGTTTGCAGGGTTGAGGGGTATTTTGACCACCAGGCTACAGTCCTACACAACGCAAACAATCTTATACACATTAGAAAGGGGGATGAGTGGTAAACAGCATTTGTCACTTCCACTGGTCACTATGAATTTTTGGAGATGCCTTTCGGTCTTACTAATGATCCTGGGGTTTTTCAGGCTTTTATTAATGACGTTGGTGAGATCTTGGAACAATTTGTTATTTTGTTTATTGATGACATTCAGATTTTTTTCTTCTAATCTCAAAACTCACCAGCAACATGTTCTCGCTGTTCTTCAGATAGCATTTTGTTTATGGGGTATCAGAATTCTGCAAGGGGTATTCAGATGGATTCTAGTAAGGTGAATGCCATTTTGGATTTGCCAGTCCCTTCCTTGATCCATGAGCTTCAAAGGTTTCTAGGGTTTGCCAACTTTTATAGGATATTTTGTCTCTTTAAGCCTTTCAGTTCTATTGCCGTTCCCCTAACGCGCCTTTTTAATGGGAGACCTAGGCGGCTTGGAACTCTGAGGCGGAGCAGGCTTTCTCTTGCCTTAAGTCTAAGTTTACTTCTGCTCCTGTTCTAGCACATCCTGATCCTAATCGGCAATTCTTTGTGGAGGTTGATGCTTTGCCTCTGGGAGTGGGGGCTGTCTTGTCCCAGCGTTTTGGTAAGAACAATGACTTGCACCCTATTGCACCCTATTTCTTTCCCGCAAACTATCTCCTGCTGAGCGTAATTATAGTATTGGTGATGGTGAACTTTTGGCTATTAAGATTGCCTTAGAGGAGTGGCCTCGCAACAATCCGTCGCCACAATTGTCCTCTGTTACACTCGCCTACCTTAGGATTAAAGCGGCTGCGCATTAGAAGCGCAGATCCGGCGTGCTCTAACGCGCTGAAGGGAGCCAGGCACTCAGGTAGCAGGGAAATGGAATTTATTAAAGGTGTAGTACACCACAAAGCAAAGGTACAACCGCGGGTAAACATAAAAGGAATCTACGACGTGCACCGGGGACAATGAACGAAGGAAATATATACAAACGAAAACCGACCACGTGCACAACACAACCAATCAACAGAAAGAGATAATTAATTAAACTAAATACCATTAATGAACGTAAATAAACAGACCTAGAACAGGTGCACCTGTTACAGTACCCCCGCCCCTACGGTCGTGTAACGGACGGACGTGACCTAGAAAAAAAGTGCAGGCCCCTGGACCTCGGGCTGGGCGGCGTGCGGCCCTTGGACACCGGGCTGGGCGGCGAGCGGCCCCTGGACTTCGGGCTGGGCGGCAAGCGGTCCCTGGACAACGGACTGGGCGGCGAGCGACCCCTGGACAACTGGCTGGGCGGCGTGCGCTGGGTGGACCTCGGCGAGCACGCACGCTGGGTGGACCTCGGTGGGCACGCACGCTGGGTGGACCTCGGCGGGCACGCACGCTGGGCGGACCTCGGCAGGCACGCACGCTGGGTGGACCTCCACCTCGGGATCGCCATCCTGCACACAGTAGAGGTACACCCCCACCGCTACACCAAGGAACAGGGCAATCTCTGTCTCGGACTGTCCAGGATTCACCCCATTGCCGGCACACTCCTCCACATTAACGGACACTAGAGGTAACTCCGGTACTGCCCCCCCGCAGCGCGACCTAGACACGGCGCGATCCGCGTCTTGGCTCCGCGCCGGCAGCGCACACCGCGTCTGGATCTCACTACGGGGGGCTTTACAAACTGGACTGGGCTATCAGTCCAGAACTCCTCAGAGTTCAGGAGGGTTCGTATGGGCAGAATATGCCCATACAGGTATGACTCGCCCGCCTCATCATCGGAGACCTCGACCAGATCGAGGCCATCCTCAGCGCGGAGCGCTTCATAACCGTACCTCCACATAAACTCATCATCGGAGTCGTAATACTCCGATATCACTATGTCGGGACGACGGGCTGCGCATAGCGGCACACTCGCGGTCACGACGGAGGGCGCCGCGAGTACGAGACTATACACTATACGACCCCGGCAAAGAAACATTTTAAAAAAGCTTACCTGTTGATTGGTTGTAGTATTATTAGCTTTATGAAAGAGAAGTTATCAATATTAGTACATACTGAACTAAGACCATAAATGCTCTTTACAGACTTAAGGTAAAGTGACATCATCTGGTAATAAGTGGAAAGAATACAAAGTCAACGTAAGTTTTTATTATAATGCGTTTTGTCACTTTATGTTATAAAGTTAAGTCATGGGCAGCACGGTGGCTTAGTGGTTAGCACGACCGCTTCTCAGCGCTAGGGATTCCCGGTTCGGATCCCAATCTGGGTGGAGTTTCCATGTTCTCCCCGTGTCCGCGTGTTCTCCGGTTTCCTTCCACAGTCCAAAGACATGGATCAAGGTCAATTGAATTCTCCAAATTGCCCCATATAGAGTGTGTTTGTGTGAGTGAATGTGCCCAGTGATTGGCACCCTGTCCTGGGTGTATCTGCCCAGCGTCCAAAACTTTGTCCCCTGGATGGGCATGGGGAACCCCACCGTGACCCTAGTAGAGGATAAAGCAGAAGATAATAGATGGATGGATGGAAGTTAAGTCATAACACTTTATGACTGTGATTATGAACATATGTGAAAAGGCTTATGAAAAAATGTTTAAAAATGTTACGAATACTTAAATACTAAAACTTTTAAGAATGCATTTATAATGCATTATAAATGTATTATGTAGATCAGTCACAGATGTCAGCTTTCCTCTGTGGTGTGCTTCAGTTGACTTTAATCAGTAATAGGACAAAGGGAGACAGGAGCACTGCAGAGAGATAAATTACATGCAATAATTAGATCAGCTTTGTAGTGTCACAAAGTTATATTCCACACAGTATTAGATAAATTTTGGATTTCATCCTAAATATGACTTTAAAAAATAGTCAGCAGTGTTGGGTAACTAATCAGCCAATAAGCCTATAAGTTGATGACATGGTGTGTGTGTGTGTATGTATATATATATATATATATTCAATCAATCAAAAAAACGCAATTAAATGTTGGTTAGAAGCAAAACCAAGTAAAAATAAAGGTATTTATTTCACTAGGAGTGCAGATAGACTTGCTCCAGTTTTCTATGCTTTTTGACTAAGCTCTTTTAGTTGTGCACAAATGTAAGATGAGTTTGAAAAAAGAAAGTGAACATATTAGTCATGCCTTTCATGTTTTACCAGACACATCCAGTACAAACTGCATTCTAATTACTGACTTTTCATAAGAACCACTAATCATCAAATACACAGGAAAATCATTAAGTGGTAATCACAGATGATGTGGTATTGCTTGGGTATCATCCATTCATTCATTCATTCATTATCTCCCGCTTATCCTCTATTAGGGTCGCGGTGGGGTTCCCCATGCCCATCCAGGGGAGAACGTCTCGGGCGCTGGGCAGATAGACCCAGGACAGGGCGCCAATCCATCGCTGGGCACACACTCACTCACACAGACACACTCTATAGGGGGCAATTTTGAGAATTCAATTAACTTGATCCATGTTTTTGGACTGTGGGAGGAAACCGGAGAACCCGGCCCCCCCCCCCCCCCCCCCCCCCCCCCCCCCCCCCCCCCCCCCCCCCCCCCCCCCCCCCCCCCCCCCCCCCCCCCCCCCCCCCCCCCCCCCCCCCCCCCCTGAATCCCTAGCGCTGATAGGCGAACGTGCTAACCACTAAGCCACCGTGCCGCCCGGGTATCATCCAAATCATGTAATTTTATTCTTATTCTTACTGTATCTGTTAAATGCAATGTATGTTTAACTTTAACAATACATTCTGTATTTCGACCAAAGACACTCTAATCTAGGAAAACTAGAGGTGGGTGAGCAGTTTTATCTTTTAACAGATTATTTATACACAGCCAAAGCCACATATATACACTTGATGACCATCCTCATTGCATGTTCCTTTAGCCTAAGCTTTGTTAATGCTTCAATGATCATTTTTTGCTCGATTTTTGAGCAAAAATTTGCAAATTCTGTTTCAATGTTCAGTCACCTCTTACATGACCTGACAATCATTTTTTTGTGGTGTACAATACAAATAGCCACATATTGGCAGTATTGGTTGTATAGTGTGCCCTGGAAACCTCAGCTGCTTGCCTGGATCGACTTGTAGTCTCACTAAAGCCGAAGTTTGGGGTCCACTGAAGTTTAACCCCTAATTGCTACTAGTAGGTTGTTTTACAGTTTTTCTTTATTGCCAAAACACAAAACCCAGTACTCTAAACCAAATGACCAGTTACCTAAACACATTTAGTAAAACTACCCCTCATTTGCCACAACCACAAACACAATTCACCTGTAGACACTGTTCACAAAACCCATCCCCTTTTTCTCAAAACTCTAAACACATTTTGCCTTGCTAAAACACATTTTGCATATATCTCTGCTTCAATGTGCATTGTGAAGCTCATGTGATGCAAAATGCCACCCACAGTCAGCAAAACCTGAACACAATCAACATACCTGGTGTCATTCAGTAAACACAACGACTCATAATTGAAAACACACGTGGCAAATGGTGTGACCACCCACAAAAATGGATGATCAAGGCAGAAGAAGAGAAGTTTGTGTCAGAGGAGGGAGAGGAGCGGGCCAAGGAGTAGGGCCAAAGAGGGCGAGAAGCAGTCCAAAGAGGAGCAGGCCAAGGAGGGAGAGGAATTTGTGCCAGAGGAGTTCGTGTCAGAGGAGGGAGAGGAGCAGGTTAAGGAGGGAGAGGAGCGGGCTGAGGAGTGGGCCAAAGAGGGCGAGAAGCAGACCAAAGAGGAGCAGGACAAGGAGGGAGAGGAGAAGGAGGGCGAGCAAGACTACGCATTTTCATTACAGATGAAATGAGAGCAACAGTCATTGACCACGTCATTGTTAACGGCATGACAATGACCGAAGCAGGACAACGAGCCCAACCTAACCTCAGCAGATTCTCAGTGGCCACCATTATTCAGGCTTTCAAAGAACACAACAGGTACTGTATGTACTAGGTTTTTAGTCACTACTGTACACTAGATGTTTACAGTATACAGTACCATAGTGGAGTGCACCTACATACAGGCAAGTGCAATCATGGATACAGTAAAAGTGTGTACTGCAAGGACCATTTCTGACCAAATGACTATGTTTGTTTCTCTAGAGTTGAAAGATTGCCATTTGCAGGTGGGAGGCCTTCCAGATTTATACCAGCCCAAGAGGTTCTTATTGTGGATATGGTTCGGGAGAACAATGTGATGAGACTACAGGAGATACAGGAGAGGATCATTTGTGACAATTTGAACTTTCAGAACATTGACAATGTCAGCCTGACAACCATAGACAGAGTCCTCAAGCGCCAGAGAGTACTCATGAAGCAGGCCTATAGGGTACCCTTTGAGCGCAACTCTGACAGAATAAAACACCTATGTCACCAGTATGTGCAAGTAAGTACAGTACAATCCATGTACACGGTGGCCTACAGTACTTTACATGCAATACTATACTATCGTACTCTAATGTGCTGTATTGACTGTCTGTCTGAACACCTGAAAATGCTATTTGTTTCCACAGAGGATCTTTGAGTTGGAGTCCATGGCCAGACCCCATGAATTTATATTTGTGGATGAGGCTGGCTTCAACCTCAAAAAAACAACATCATAGAGCGGAGAGCTATCGTTGATGTGACCGGCCAACGTGGAGGAAACATCACTCTCTGCACTGCCATGAGTTCCAGAGGGCTTCTCCACCGGCATGCTGAACTTGGTGCCTACAACACTGAGCGTCTCCTCACCTTCTTAGGAGAGCTCAGAGATGTTTTACATGACAATGACCACCCGAATGCTGGGCCAGCTGATCACCACGACCAGCAGAATCCTGGGCCGGCTGATCTTCCCATATATGTCATCCTCTGGGACAATGTTAGTTTCCATCGCAGCATCTAGATCAAAGAGTGGTTTAACATCAACCAGCAATTTATTAATGTGTGTCTGCCACCCTACTCTCCATTCCTAAACCCAATAGAAGAGTTCTTCTCATCATGGCGGTGGAAGGTCTATGACCGCCAACCTTACACCAGAGAGAACCTTCTCAGGGCTATGGACCTGGCCTGTGATGTGGCTGTGGAGGTATTCCAAGGCTGGGTGCGACATGCCAGGGCATTCTTTCCACATTGTTTGGCTATGGACAATATTGCCTTCACGTTGATGAGGTCCTGTGGCACGACCCAGTCCTACGACGTGATGCCGCCCAATGATTTCAGTGTGAACATACTGTGTCAATTTACATGTACAACGTACTGTAATAAAAGAAATCTCACCCTGAACATTGTAATTTTTATTGTTAATGTACTGTATCTATTGTGTGTAATGGATCCTCCATGGAGTTTACACTACTCATTTCTGCATTAAATTTGTGATATTACTGCATTTTCTGCATTATTCATTATTCCTATGAAATGCACAAATCCATAGTAAATGCCCAATACATATTTGAGAATAAATAAGTGTTGCTCAAATGCATCCTGGCAGGTGTGAAACTGTTAAAAAAACACTCTGAAAATTGTGTTTTCAATATTTTTGGTAATGTGGTTAATTATGCTCAGTAGTGTGTACAATTTTGCAGGCCTTGAGCGGTATTGTGGTGTCAAAGTTTGCTTTTGAGCATATGAGCAACTGTTTTGGTGTGATGGGTTGGTTTTGAGCATATGAGCAACTGTTTTGGATGGGTTGGTTTTGAAAAGAGACTGTGAGGTTGTGTGTATGTAGCTTTAGAAAAGTGTTTTGTGTTTAGAGTTTGTGAAAAATGAGGGGCAGTATTGTGAAATGTGTTTAAGCAATAGAGAAAAACTGTAATGCTGTTGTCTTGCCATCAAGCTGGTATGTTTTTAAGCCGCTTTGGATAAAAGCGTTTGTAAAATATATTAAAACAAGACCTTTTTATGCAGATATCGATTTGTAACTTAACACTAAAACAAACTCCAACAAAATAAAATGGAAAAGAACCTAAACACAGTGGACAGCTTAACCTGTGTGGGTGTAACAACTCACAACAATTCTAACAACGTGCTCTCAGTTTGCATATGGATTTGAATGTGTAAATAAATTGAGCTTTGGTCAGATCAGTCTGGCTTTCGAGTTCAGAAAACTTACATTTACTGTTTTGTCTTTTTTCAAGTTTTATTTGTGATATTTTTAGTTTGGAAATCTGAACTAACTATATTTGTGCTCAGCATAGAAACTGTTTGTTATCCATCTTTTTTGACAGTATGCAGTACCCATACACATTGTGACTGTTGGTATTGTCCTGATATATAATCCAATTCCTTAAAGCCAAATCTACATCACTGTATATGCATTTTTATATTAACCTGTTTTTTCATGAAGTTTATTTATTTACATGCATCCCAAAATATTTTCCTTTCTTGCATTTTTGCTTAGATATTTGGTATATATATATATATATATATATATATATATATATATATATATATATATATATATATATATATATATATATTGCCCCTCATATATATATATATATATATATATATATATATATATATATATATGTATGGATTTATGTAAATTTGTTTAGATGTTTGCCCAGCGATAGATTGACGCACTGTCCTGGGTGTATCTGCCCAGCGGCCGAAATGTTCTCCCCTGGATGGGCATGGGGAATTCACCTCCCCCCCCCCGCGATCCCAGTAGAGGATAAAGCAGAAGATAATGGATGGATGGATGTTTAGTTGTTTTGTTTTGTACTATGCAACAAAGTAAAAGACATACCAATATAGAGATATAATATATCCTAATGCTGCATGGAAATTAACAAAATAACAGACTCATAAAAATATGTGGGTTTTATAAATTGTTTATAAAGCAGGTCTTCTTTATTAGACAAATAAAATATAATAATAATAAATAAATAAACAAAATAAAAGTTTTAGTGACCTTGTGTCATACACAGGTTTAAAAGCAAGACAACAAAACACTTAGGTAAAAGTAGAGACAGTTTTTTTTTTATCTATCCTAAATGACAAACTGCTTACTCACTATACAGGCTAATTTTTGGTGCAGATCTTTTAATCATTTAATCATGATTTTGTATAGCCTTAACACCACAAGTGTATAAAATTTTGCCCTTAGACATGCATTTTAAAAATCTTTGTGCTTCCAACTTAGTGTTTAAGGAAATACCTTTTCATTTCCATCATGACTCTCATGCACCAAGCTAGCTCCATAAAGTGGGAGTTTAGTGGGAGTAAATGGTAGTGGAAAATCCTTACTAGCCCAAACATGTCCCAACTTATGAATTTGAGCCAGGAACTCTATTTCAACATTAGAGTTTAACTTTTCTTTCTACTGTACAAGATGTTAAAGTGTGCATGTGGGAATCTTTGTCCATTCATCTGTCCATCATTTGTGAAATTAGACACTGATGTTAGATGGTTAAATTTCCATTCTAGTTTATTCCTATTATGTCATTAATTTAAGACTTCATGGACAATCAAAGGCACAATTTTACTAGAACAACAACAAAAATGTTTAAATGAAGCTGAAAGCATACCATTGTTCAAAATGCATTGTCTAGATGCTTGATTGTATACACCTGTGGAAATTCATTCATTCATTATCTTCCGCTTTATCCTATATTAGGGTCGCGGGGGGGGGGGGGGTTCCCCATGCCCCTCCAGGGGAGAACATTTCGGGCACTAAGCAGATACACCCAGGACAGGGCACCAATCTAATGCTGGGTACACACTCACACACACAGACACGCACACAAACACACTCTACATTGGGCAATTTGGAGAACTCAATTGACTTGATCCATGTTTTTGACTGTGGGAGGAAACCGGAGAACCCGGAGGAAACCCACGCGGACACGGGGAGAACCTGGAAACTCCACTCAGATGGGGATTCGAACCGGGAATCCCTAGTGCTGAGAGGCGAATGTGCTAACCACTAAGCCACCTATGGCCCCCTGTGGAAATTGAGCTAAATAAAACAATTGAATTCTGTGATTAGGGGTTTTCTAATACTTCTCTACACATAATGGATTCAATATTGATTAAAAAAGGTATATAAAAATTTTATCATAAACATTCAAATCATGCACAACTACAGGCTATTTTATATTTTTAATTAACCTACTAACATGTTTTTGGACTGAGCTTGCAAGCAAAACTCACACAGACATACATGCAAAAAATACATGCAATATCAAAACAGAATTAAAACTTTGTCTGACTTCTTTCTGCCAAACCCAGACCTATTTTTTTTTGTCTAATCACTGCACCACCATACAACAACATAGGTCCTGTGTGAAAAATATTACTTTTTAATCTTTCTCTGGCTCAAAACGCTGCTGAACATGTTTTTTTACCTAATCCTACTTGTAAAAGATAGCCCTACTTTTCCTGACCTACATTCTTGTGGAAACATGGAAAACTTAAGACATAGAAAATATTAGATTTTCAAGATGTGATTGGGCACAGAAGAGAATGTTTACAGTATAAGTGTTGACGCGAGACCTCTTTACTGTCCAAAAGTTATCAGCAGGGCAGATATCAGGTGTAAGTTGAAGAAAGATGAGAGGAATAAGAGGCTGTACTAGGGGGAGGGTGGAAAAGCAAAGACGTAAGATTACAAGAAAAAAAGGAATCTGGAGAGAACTGAAAGCAGAGGAAGCTAATGGGAGGGGCAAAGAACAGGGCAAGGTTGCACATGAAAAGAGGAGCCTGCAGACAGATGTGGCATCAGAGAGAAACTGAAAGAGAAGCAATCAAAAATACAAGACAGGTTTGAAACAAAAGTAGTTTAAGATACAATCTTCTACCACAAGGTATTTGTTGTTTACGGAGCACTACAGAAGAAGGAAGTTGGAAGAAACTGCTGACAGAGCTGTAAGCTGAAAGGATTAATAACTGAAACGAGAGATAGTAAAAAAAAGAAAAACAACAGAAAAACTCTTGTACATTGTGAAGCTGTCTGGAATGAAACTTTAAGCTAATGCTTACAGATAGATTAGGCCTTGGAGTTAGAGCACTGTAGAAGACTAAGACAAGCAGCAGCAAAACAAATACCTCCACCATGTTGATGAAAGAGTACCGAATATGCATGCCACTCACTGTGGAGGAGGTAAGTAGGATGGGAGATGATATGCTTTTGGGATAGTCTGACAGAATATCAAGATTACCTCAGTGTTTGACTTAATCTGTATATTGCACATAACTGGTTTAGCCCATGGCCAAATGCACGTTATGTGATATAGGGCTTTTTAAATAGGTTTAAAAGTAATATTACAGTAGAACCTTTCTATTAGTCTAGATGATGAGATTCAGCATGTTAATTGCACATATAATCCGGTCTTGCGTGTGCATATGTGTGTGTGTGTGTGTGTGTGTGTGTGTGTGATGTCGTTTGTGTTTCACAAAACAAGTTGGACCGGTTATAGTATCCAACTTTGGGAATATGGGAGGAACACATTTCAGGTTTTTATAAGAACATATTGTCAAATGAACTAGTCTGAGTTTTGTGACCTTGCAAAGTCAATTTATTTACATTAGCACAACAATTTGTTGCTCCTGATATTTTGTTATGTTTAGTTCTAAACAAACAAATAGATAATAGATAAAAATTAAAAATCCACTTTTTACGTCATTGTTTTACTAATAGAGAATGTTTTTTTCTTCCTGCAGAGATCAAAATAGATAAACATTACATCACTTTGCTTCTTTAGGTCTGAAATATAAAGCCTATTACAGTTTTAGTATGAGGTTAGAATTACTGATATTAAATATATAATCTTCAGTTTATTCATTTATGAAATATTTAATCCTTTTTCCAAAGCAACATTATAAATTCCATATCATTAACAAGCAGTAAACTAAAAATTGAAGGTAAATCTGAATCCCAAACAGCCAAGGAGCCTTTTAAAATACATCTCCTAAAATACATGTCCTTTCATCTGTGATTTTATTAATTTATTAGACAAAACAAAACATGTACCGTGTAAATGAGTATTGTGTGTTTGATTATAAAACATAATATGATCATGCAAATATTAATATAATTCTTTACAATTTAAAAATAAATGATGTTTGATATTTTTTTAAGCTATATTTAAATTCAACAATATTTCTCTTTTTACATTTTCTCACACAGTATAGGATTGGGCAACTGTATATGATCACCAAACATAGTCATGAGCAGAGTGAGGGTGGCGATGGGGTGGAAGTGGTCCGTAATGAGCCTGACATACACCCCAAATATGGACCAGGCCAAGTAACAGAAAAACGCATTTACCTGACCAGGTGAGCTTATGAACACTAGACTTTTTTATTTTATATTTAAATGTACGTAATATTTTCTATGACAAAAATCAAAATTCAGTAAATAATTACTTCACAACAAAGTGAATAAAATAATTTTTATGGAAAAATGATATGTGATCTACGAATCACAGTGAGGTCACCAACTTGACAGGTTACCACTAAGACTTATTAAATGTATGTTTATACGGATTGTTGCATTTTTAACAGTAACAGTAACAGTAACATTCTGTTTTGTCAGAAAGTAAATAGGATATAAAATAAGCAAATCTGGTTCCCATAATGTTATTTTAATTAAACTAAATCCACCGAATTGAATAATAAAAAATTAGTGTCTAAACTAGGTAAAATTGGCAGAGGATGAACATGATGCCTGGAATAATCTAAGCAAACAAGTAAAGCAGCCTTCCAGTGGATAATGGAAGTAACTACATGGGTAATTATGTTTGGCATGAAAGTTATTTAACTCTAACTGATGCAGTGAGTAGCTTCTTATTTGTTAAATAACCATGTGGAAACAGACATCCTTTGGCCATTGAAAAGATTTCAATTTGTTTTAGAAGGATAAAAATGTAAAAGTGTGGTTCAGGGAGCATGAAACATTATTTTCACATCAAAGAGTCTAGACCTGATCATTAATATAAGATATTGGGAAAAAATAAATGCAACTCTGGACATAAATAAAAGTGACATTTGCAGAAGCTTGTGGAAACGATGCCACATAAAACAGTGACAGCAGAGTGTAAGACCTTTTTTTGACCATGCTGTGTATTTATCCTTTATCCAAACCCTAAATCCCAACATTAGCCATTCCCTTATTATGTCTTCAAAACTGAACCCCAACTGTACCAATCATGTTACTGATGCAATATTAAAATATTCCTAATTTACAAGTTAAATGTAGAAAGAAAAAGTGCTACTATAAATAAATGAAAGATGTAAATGTAAATGTGCAAGAATAAATCTATTTACCAAAGGTTTTGAAAAAAATTGCACTGCATTTTCCCCAAAGGAACAAAGGATAATATCCAGATGATGTCAAGACAAGTGTGACATTCATAAATATTGTAAGTGTCTTTAGGTCAGAAATTAGAGAATGATGCAATTTAACAATACTCCTACACACAACAATGTTCCCACACAACAGAGTAGTAAAATGATGAACAGGATGACATGCTAGAGGGTTATAGGGATTGATAGACTCATCTGCATGACACAGATCATCAGAAGAAGTAGAAAGCAAAGTATAAATTTAATAAAAGTAAAAATTATTATTTCTTTGGCTATGTACAAGTTCTACTCATAGAATTGCACACTATACCCTAGAGGGTTTAATGTATTAAACATTGTGACTATAGAAGTATCCTCTTACTCCTTAGTAGAAAAGCTGTCCAGAATGAAGGAGCCTCACCCACTTGAATCGTCCTGAATGTAGACAGATATGGTTGAATACCTACTTCTTTATTGAGAAAATATTTATTTTTATCCACAAAAAAAATAGAGCTAGTGCTATCCATTACAGCAAACAATGTTGTAGGCTAACAAGGGTAATGATCCAGCACTAAGCAAACAGTGAGAAATTTAGGTGCATTATGTGCAACTAAAGTAAAAGTATGGTAAATAAAAGTAAAGTATGATACATGGTCAATCAAATGCCATTCTATTAAATTAAATATATAAAAATTAGATGTGTTTAAGAAATTTTTTTTTTTTTTTTGACGCAAAAGTCTGAGTAATTGTTTGGAAAATGTATAGTTATTTAAAATATTTGAAAATACCTCAAAATGTTTAAAGACATCTGGAAATTGTTTTTGTTTTTCCATGAAATTGTCTGATTATGGTATTGTCTGCCCTTCATGATATGAGTTTTTGAATCTAAAGATCTTTTCAGCTAGACATTTCCATTGCCCTCCAATTCTTCACCATAGAATGTTAAAAATTTGTGTTGCAGTATATATGTAAAATCGGCAAAAAATATGGCTATTGCTGTAATTCATTCAGTCTGCAGGCTTTGTTTCAGAGAATGGTGTTTTATATTAAAAAGTAAAAAAAAAAAGAATTAAGCATTAGAGCATGAAGCAGGTAAATTGCTTAAAAAACTGCTAATTTTATTTACACCAGCATGAACAGTCAAATTGAGTTAATGCTTTTACTTACTCATACAGAGCATCAATAACATTATTCATAGAACAGTTTATGGAATTACATGTAAAACATGTTGAAAGCAAAATACATGACTTGTTGCTTTTTTTTTTGTGGCAGTGAATCATATTGTATAGCTCTGTGGCAATAAAACTGATTGAAAAATTTGCATATCAATAATAAGCAATCTGTCAAAATACATTTGGCTTTGGTCCCTAAATTTTCAGTTTAAACAAGAAGCAATATGCATTCCTGAGACCTGAGCCACTGATCGGTGCTGCAGTGTTGTGTCATGGGGAAAAACTAAAACAGTGAAATGCATCCAACCAAGCAGTTGTGCTTTTCATAAAATGATGCATCTTTAGTCTTTAGATCATGTTCACATCAGCCATCCGAACCAGTAATATTATGATCTCAGTAAGTCTGGCTGTGGCATGATAGTTGGGACCAGATGATCTGGTTTGAGCATTTATATGAATGATGAGTATTTATGTCAATCTGTGATTTTTCACACAAAAGTCACTGAAGTACTCAAAATGATTAAATAAATACAAAATACTCAGCAAGTAATTTCTGCAGCCTAAAGAGAAATGATAATGAGAGAAGTTAACCAGACTGCTTAAATCTTGAATAGTCCACAGTATCTGTATAACTGTGGTGAGCAGCAAACCATTCAGGCCTCAAAACATTCATTCATTCATTATCTCCCGCTTATCCTCTATTAGGGTCGCGGTGGGTTCCCCATGCCCATCCAGGGGAGAACGTCTCGGGCGCTGGGCAGATAGACCCAGGACAGGGCACCAATCCATTGCTGGGCACACACTCACTCACACAGACACACTCTACATGGGGCAATTTTGAGAATTCAATTGACTTGATCCATGTTTTTGGACTGTGGGAGGAAACCAGAGAACCCAGAGGAAACCCACGCAGAAACAGGGAGAACATGGAAACTCCACCCAGATGGGGATTCGAACCGGGAATTCCTAGCGCTGAGAGGCGAACGTGCTAACCACTAAGCCACCGTGCTGGCCTCAAAACAGTTAACCAAAAATTGTGTAATTTATTTATTTATATTATTTAAATAAAACTACATTTTGTGTGCTGTTTTTTATAAATATTTCCTGTATTTCAGTAAATTGCCATCTTGGATGAAAAAGTTTGTTCCAATGATCTTTTACGTGACAGAAAAGGCTTGGAATTTTTACCCATACACCATCACAGGTTAGTTCCATTTACATCCATTTAACCTGAGGGCCTTTCATCCATTTACCATCCACTTTATTCAGAATAATTTTATTATATTGGTTAGACATTAAAACTGAATGATTTTATGTGCTGTGGACTACTTTAAACATTACATTATGCAATTGCTACAGATTGCTATGGATTAATTCTTTTTTTCCCCTACATTATCTTAAAAATGCCCTTTTGGTTGTAGAAAAAAGTTAATGAAATCTTAAAAGTTTTGCATGTTTCTAATAATGCGCTATGGCAATTAAACAGTACTTGTTATTAGAGGGCCAATTTGTTGAAGGTTAAGTTCTGCTCCAAACATTAGTCAATATCTTCTGTAATGTAGACCTCAGATTTTAGGCCAACTGCACTCTCAATGTAATTATTTGCTTTAAACATCAACCCTTAAGTTTTAACATTTAACAGATGACTGTTCATTTGAGTTACTTAAACATGTATGGCCATTTTTTTTTAATCTTTATCATCTAAAATGCCTTTCGGTGTATATGTATACATCTGCTTATTGGATTTTTACACCATTTTGTACGTAAAAATGTGCACACCACTCCTCCTGATAACTAAGCGTAATTTTATAAATAGTATCTATATATACAGTCTAGGGCGGCACGGTGGCTTAGTGGTTAGCACGTTCGCCTCTCAGCGCTAGGGATTCCCGGTTCGAATCCCCATCTGGGTGGAGTTTCCATGTTCTCCCCGTGTCCGCGTGGGTTTCCTCCGGGTTCTCCGGTTTCCTCCCAGAGTCCAAAAACATGGATCAAGTTAATTGAGTTCTCCAAAATTGCCCCATATAGAGTGTGTTTGAGTGAGTGAGTGTGTGCCCAGCGATGGATTGGCGCCCTGTCCTGGGTCTATCTGCCCAGCGCCCGAGACATTCTCCCCTGGATGGGCATGGGGAACCCCACCGCGACCCTAATAAAGGATAAAGCGGGAGATAATGAATGAATGAATATACAGCCTACACAAAATGGATTTAAGGGATTAAACAAATAAGAAATGAGAAATACTTATATAAAAAACCAAATACTACAAATATATAAAACCAAAATTATTTACAGAAGCAATGATAAAATTTTGTGTCAGTTGTGACTCTTGTACCAGGATGTTACAAAAATGCACTTTGTGATTCAATTAAGGAAAGCTATTGACTTCAAATTAAAATACCACTACAACTACAATACAAATACAATATACTAATACTACTGATTAGTTAATCATGGCTGAATAAAGCACTGTTGTTCCCAGATTCCCAGATAATGATGGTTGGAGAGGTCGAACTCTACATTGGGTTGTCCATTAAACCAAAAAACTTACACTCCATCTAGTTAACACCAGTAAGGTTGGTAAAAACTAAACAATTTGATAAAAAATTTAGGAACATTTAGGAATTTAGGAACTTGTTTAAACCCCTGGTATATAAATATTTTTATTACAAGTCAAAAGGTTAAAAAATGACCTTTCAGAATAAAATCCTCTGCTTATAATCTTCTTATAAACAGCAGTCACAACAGCATAAACGGATGCTGTTCTCCGAATAACGATTGGCTGTAATTAAATTAAGATAAATATAATACTACTGGAGGGCGGCAAGGTGGCTTAGTGGTTAGCACGTTCGCCTCTCAGCGCTAGGGATTCCCGGTTCGAATCCCCATCTGGGTGGAGTTTCCATGTTCTCCCCGTGTCTGCGTGGGTTTCCTCCGGGTTCTCCGGTTTCCTCCCACAGTCCAAAAACATGGATCAAGTTAATTGAATTCTCAAAATTGCCCCATATAGAGTGTGTCTGTATGAGTGAGTGTGTGCCCAGCGATGGATTGGCGCCCTGTCCTGGGTCTATCTGCCCAGCGCCCGAGACGTTCTCCCCTGGATGGGCATGGGGAACCCCACCGCGACCCTAATAGAGGATAAGCGGGAGATAATGAATGAATGAATGAATAATACTACTGGTGTGTAGATTATTTGCACCAAAGGGTGGAGAGAAGTTTAAATTAAGATACAGTTTGTAAGTAAAGCATAGTCATAAAGAGAGGGATAGCTTCTCTGACCTACTGTGTGTTAAAGAATAAAACCAATTGGCCTGAGAAAATGCATTCTTTGCCATGAAGAATTGCTGGGGTTCTGAAGGTCAAAGGAGATCCAGTGCATTACCCAGTGGTCATCCAGCGTATAGTTCCAATGTAAAGTTCTCTTTGCTAGCACATGAACACAATGTAAAAGTGTTGAATTACCATTCTACAACGTTTATACAAGTCTAAAAAGAGCCAGTTAAAGGTTTATTTAAACTTGTGTTTATTTAACTAACTACTTATTTGAACTATGTACAGAAGGTGAGTAAGCTTAATGCCAGAACATTAAAGCACAAACTAAGGAAGCAGGAAGAAAAAGAACAATGAAAAGTAAGGCTTGGTAAAGTCCAAAGGAAGGAATTAATTCTTGGACATCAATGTCAGGAAACAGAATGCTTAAAAATAATTTAATCATAGGAACCAAACTAACAAGGATTATAATTAACACCTGATTCAGTGACAGGGTGAAAATAAGGCAGAACCCAGAGACCGAAGTGACCTGTAACAATGTGTTATACGGTGTGAAGTTCTGCATCAGACTTTTACTCCTAATTAGAGATGCAATAATTCTGAAATTTCTTTATTAATAGACACTTGTTTTATGCTTCACTGATTCTTTGAAAAGTCTTTTAAAATTTGACATCTTTTCCACACTCATAAAACTACACTTAAAGTTCTCTGACATTAATTTCAGGGCATAGAGAAACAGATATATCCCAATGACAGAATTATTTTTTAAGCCAATCTTCAACCAGTACTTGGTTTCAGTAAATTGTCTCTTTTATCAGAGGGGTTTTCACTCTCCACACATCTGATCCAACCAATCATTATTGGATTAACTAAATAGACAACTAAAATAAATACTACTGGCATAACAAGTATTGAATGCATCAATATTTTTGTCAGTAAAATATTTCTAATGAGGCTGTTGATATGAAATTTATTGGTAACAACCAAACTAATTCAAACACGAAAAGAAATCACAACAAATCAGTAAATAAATTACATGTGTAATAAAGTGGAATAACACAAAGTATTCAATACTTCTGAAAAGCACGCTTATGTATTAAGCAGAAAAGCCTTTGTTGGTAATGAAAGCTTAAAGATACCTTCTCTATAGAGAAACTAGTTGCATGCATTGTTCAGGTCTGATTCTGACCTATTCTTCCACACAAGCTGTCTTCAAGTCTTGAAAGTTCCAGAGGCCTCTAATATGAAATATGATATTTAGTTTTTCCATAGTTGTCCAACCTCATTTCATCTTCAGCGTCCTGTTAGATGGCAGCAAAATGATATTAAGAATGTCTCAGTAAATTGCTCTATTAATCATTTCACTTTAATTATATAAAGTTTTCCAGTACCATATGCATAAGCCCCACACCACAATACTACCACCATCAAACTTAACTGTTGGTATGGCTTTTTTGGATGATGTGCAGTTACATTTGTGCTTCAAACAAGCTATGACATCTAAAGAGTTAAATGGGTCAGTATTTCACAAGAACCAAACTTCAAACAAGCTCCAACATGCTTGTCTTTCAGCAATGGAGTTTTGTGTAGTAAGTGTGCACAGAGGTCATGGAGGTTAAATGCTTACTTAATGTTTTATTTAAAAACAACTGCATCACCTATTTCCAGGTTTTTCTAAAGTTCTTGGTGTGTGATTGTTGGCTCCTAGACAAATTTGATTATTATTTTTGCTCTTTTGTCCAAAATTTGGAAAGGAGCACCTGGGGTTGGCTGGTTAATGGGGAAAATACTTCACTTCCAAATAATGGTCCTACTGGAACATTCAGAAGTTTAAAAATATGTATTTTTTCCAATACCATCAGTATCTCGATATAGCTCTTTACCCATGACAAGCTGCTACTTACGTGACACATTATTAATAAGAAACCTTTTTACAAGTCAATAAATTAGGACTTAACCAGCTGATATTAATTTGCACTGATAGTGTCAGGTTTGTTTACTAAATTGTTTCTCCTCATGACTGTGTAGGTGATGGTATGTTCTTTTATTGGCCAGTATACTGTCCATCAGTATACTAAGGATTGGTTGCCCCTAAAACCCTGAATAAGCATATTATGAAATATGAACGTTGTAAATGTATTTATTTGTTTACATTTGTAAGTAAAGCATGCATATTAAATTTCACTTATGTTGTTGCTAGAATCTATTATGTACGTATGTATGTTTTTCTGAGGTTAGTTACAAAATTATCAGACAAGTTTGTGCTTGCATTTGTCACCTTCTGTAATTGGAATAATTGTGTTTTATTTGAGAAGCTCTTTTGCATTTTGCTGGTTAGCACACATTCCACAATCTTAGCACATTAAAGGAAGAGCATGAATTTAGATATGAGACAAATAAAATATGTTGTTATGAACAATAAAATGACATTTTTTAACAAAATTTACCTTAAATGACATTAACATGAATTAGGTAACTGTCAAACCTGATAGAAAATTAATTTGGATGTCCATGTAATACAGTTCACAAAACTTTTAAATATGAAATTCATGATAATTGTTTTTATTTTCTCTTTCAACCTTTTCTCCATTTGTTGGGTGTGTTTGCTGCAGAGTACTCTGTAAGTATTAAATCATGTTTATAATGAACCACTTAAACTGGCCACATATTTTCCGTAACGACACTTTTGTTTCTTCCAGTGTTCTTTTCTCCCCAGGCTTCAAGTCAAGATTGAGACACAATTTGAAAATGACAATGGAAGCAATGAGAATGTAAGTAAAGTCGTTTAAAGCTGCTACTCTACTGCAATCATGTCAACCTGTTAATCAGTATGTTGCACCCTGAGTGTCTCAAAAACAAATTGTCCCAATGATTTTTTTATGCATTATAGTGTGAGATTATAACCTTACGGAGCTGATCTACTTAGCAGTGGTTGTGTGATGAGAGGTGCTAAGCCAGGAAGCAAGTAAAGCAAGCAGGGTTAGTGTGACAGGCAGCTGGTGCAGCCTCTTATATGCAAATCAGCCCTACACAAGTTCCAGCCTGCTGCCAACCACCAGCCCAGATCATCCCACAGACTTGACACACCCAAGCATTGCTTCACGCGGTCAAAAAAATCTTTCACAAACATATTCAAATTGTCCTGAAAATGACATACAGACAGGATAATGAGAAATAACACACTCTGAGATTGTCAACATGGTAGACAAGAGTACATGACCAAGAAAAAAAAATACTGTACAGAGCAGAGAAAGAGAGCAGGAGAAGTAGACAGGAATCCTGCTTATTGGAGCTAGATTGAAAAAAAGTGACACCAAAAAGATTAAAAAATAGTGGTAGAAGACAAACTGCAGAAGTCACCTCTGAGGCTGATATATAGAAACAAATCAAGGGTTCTATAGTTCTTGTTTTATCCTGTCTTACATTTTTTGTTTTATCCTGGCGGTTGTGAAAGGCACCTAGTGTGTGACAAAACAAGGGCCAGTTTAATTCTGTTTCCTTTGTGGCTTATGTTCACTGGCAAAGTGAGCAGACTTGGGGAAAAAATCCCCTTGCCTGCAGTGGTTTGCATAAATCAGTGCCTTTGCCTGCAGCTTTCTAGATTTCACTAATGTGTGTTTTTCATAGTGTCTAGCCAAGGGTGTGTTCCTGAGTGCTGCCAACATTAAATGTATGACCTTTTGGAACTGGTATTACACTGGAAATATTCCAAGTCAAATTATACTGTAAAAACACACCACTGTAATATGAATGATACAAGGCCATAATTAATACCAAATCAATACAGAGTCACAGACCTATCTTAACAATTTTTTTGTTATATTCATTATATATTGAAGATTTTATTTAATAGCACTTTCTTACGATAAAATTTTGTGTAAAAGCAGCTTAGCATCATCAATTATCTTTACTTTCACAATAAATTATTTTATGTAGAAAACATTTTAAAAATATTATACAGTAAAAAAAACTTTTGCATTAAAAGGTGAAGATTAAGCATTGTGGCTTAGTTCTCCCATCAGTGCTGGGGATCCAGTTTTGAATCCCGATCTGGGTAGAGTTTTCATGTTCTCGCTGTGTGGGTTTCCTCTGGATTCCCTGTTTTTCTACCACAGTCCAAAAACAGGGATTTAATGTGAATTGGCTGCTTTAAATTGTCCATAACTAAATCGACCCTATATAGTATGTGTCTGTGTGAGTGAGGGTGTGCCCACCAAAAGATTTGCACCCAGTCCAGGGTGTATCTGCCCAACACCCTTAATATTCTGCCCCCGTGACCCTAGTATAGGATTAAGAAGAAGATAATTCATGGATTATGCAAATATCTCTTTTTTTGTATTTTTGCATTAGTTTTAAAAACAACTTGGGAAAAGTGACTGTATAAGTTATACATTGGTTATGCTATCAATTGTTCTTCTGGAACATTCACAGCCAATACTGGCATAGGATAGATTATGCACACTAACTTCAAACATAACTGCTAAAAGAGCACTGAGCCTTTACCTGCTATCAAAATACGGAATATTGGTACTAATCTATACACTGAAATTAGTGGTCCCTACTAATCTGGTTAAACCAGTAATGGATGCTCATTCCGGTTGGACTACTCATTATGTGTAGTTTAGTGGTAAAATGCCACAGATCCCACTTAAATTAGGAGTGGGAATTGGCAGTTATGTAAGTTTTACCAATATCTACATTAAATAGACATCCATAATTGAAGTGACTATATGCTGCTATTTGTAAGACATCAGAAAAAATAAAGTTCAAGTAATTGATTTAAATATTAAAAAATTAAAAAATTTAATTTTTATTGTGTAATATATTCCTCTTTAAGATGTCTTGTTATTTGAGATGGTAAATACATACAGTGGACTGAAAATATAATGTAACTTTAATTACTAAGTTTATATTTTTATATATATTTGTGTTTTTGCATTGCATTGGCACTTTAAATATCTAATGATTGATAAAAAAATTAAATACAAAATAATATTAAACACATGTGATCAGGGCACTTGAATTTTAAGCATCATCAGGTAGTATAGGTTACAAAATCTGAACTGATGGTTGTTTTAGTACATCGATCATGTGACTACTCTTTTATCTATACAGGTTTTCGGAGACAATCCCACTCCCAAAAACAGCGTCTACTTCCTGGACATTCTTAGTGATCCAATTCCTGACAAGCATTATAACAAGGAAGAGGTACAAATATCAGCCACATACTCCATGGAGTTAATAACCCTGGAATAAAGGTTACAGTGCCAGTAATATGTCTGTATTTTAAATCAAATCACTTATGCTGTGTTTAAGCCTACCATCCATTCTTTGAGTCAAGACATTTAGAAGTAATTAAAATAATGTCCTGTTTTAGTGTGAAAACATTATCCTATTACCACACTTGTGTAAAATTAAGCACCTAGACATGCATTATGAACTATTTATCACTTGTGGTTTACAATATGCATGTGATGAGCAAAGATCGTGAATGTGCACATGTTGACGACCAATTGATTACCCTCTCCAGGACCTGAGCAGCTGGGTGTCAGACAGAACAGGCCGTGGCCCCCTGCTGGAGGGCTGGAGAAAAAATTCCAATCCTATTATGTGCTCCTACAAGAAAGTACAGTGCAGCTTTGAGGTGTATGGCTTCCAAAGTCGGACAGAAGAGTTCATTCACAAGGTCTGTCACCTTAAACTACATGAATTATTTATCACAGTCTAATCAAATCTGATTACAGTAATATTTAAATGAGTTGGGTTTTTTTTTTGTTCCTTACAGAACATACGTGATGTGCTGCTGGTGGGACACAGACAGGCAGTGGCATGGGTAGATGAGTGGCATGGTAAAAATAACACATTATAAACACAAATTGTCTGATTTATTTATTGGTACTATTTAGTTTGTTGGTACTATGTAAGTATTTAATGTAAAGTATTAAGACACCTACACATTACACCTACGAGTAAGAGTTTTACCATTCATTTCAATTAAATTGGTTGGGAAGACTTTCTACAAGTTGGTTGGTTTCAGTGTCTGTTGGAATATTTACCAATTTATCTAAAGGAGCATTTGTGAAGTCAGACACTGGGGTTGGATAAAAGTGGTTTGCTCACAATATTCATTCTAGTTTATTCCACTGGTGTTAAATAGTGATAAAGCCAGTGTTCTTTGTCTGTCATTCAAGTTCTTCCTCACAAAACCTACTCATGCCATGCTATTATAGACCCTGCACAGTCAAGGTGGAAAAGAAAAAGGCCTCCCCATAGAGTTGGAAGCATAGAGGTCTACACAGTGTTTGTCCAGGTGCTTAATTTTTATACACTTGGCAATGGGAACGAATCAAACACCTAAATTATATTATTATAAGGTGTGTCCCAGTACTTTTGTCATTGATTCCCTAATCCTTATTGAAAAATAAAAATGTTTTAAGGTCATTGCTGTAGCATTTTGGTATTGTCAGATGAGGAGGAAAACAGATAATAAAAGTGGTCAGATAATTCAAGACACTGTAAATAAATAGTAGGCAAAATTCAAAATGGCATTACCTAGACAAGTGGACCCCCTGATATCAGCATTTTTGTAGCAATGCATGATAAAACATAAAATCTGACTGCTATACATGAATAACATTAGATTAAAAATGATGAATCAGATGCTTAAACCCCACCTTATTATGACATGTCAATGTAAATAGAGTACTTATGTACATGTCTGTAAGTATAAAGACTTCAATGTCAATAGTGGCACAGCCTTATTAATACTTCATTGGGACTTACAATGCATTATAAATAACAGATTTCTTATTAACATTTTCAAATTTAACCACACTGTAAAAATAGAAAAATGAAGAAAAATAAAGCATGCCAGTGTTGCCACCTGCATATGAAGTCCTGTTGGCATTTACATGGCTAATGGTGCTTCACTTGGCTGCTGTTTGTGTTGCGGCAGGGATGAGCCTGGAGGAGGTCCGGGAGTTTGAGAAGCAACTGCAGCAAGAGACAAACAAAAAAATGAAGTATGTTGTGAATGACTCAGGTAAGATATTAATTATGGAGTAAAAGAGAGGGAAAAGGTAATGATGAAAGAGGAAAGGATTCCTGGGTAAAAGAAGGAATAAACTGATGAAGTTGCGAAAAGAATCCTATATATAAAGAGGGCACAGGAGGAGCAAGATGGGCTGACAGGGTCTGTTACTCCTAATAATTTTGAGGCTTATTATAATAATAAGTGCTTATTGTTTTCATATTTCTGAACTTAGCCCTTTGTTCATGCAAGCAGTGTAAATCAACCTTCCACTAAAGGTCCACTAACAACAGTTTATGTGACAGGTGTCATCATGTATGGAAGTTCAGTTTCTTTCACTGAGCATCTAAAGTCTGAACCAAGGTGAAAAAACAATGCACAGCACATAGTGTTGTCGAGGCACACTTCAGAATCTGATCCAATTACAATAAATCTTTCAATTAGACACTTGATTAGTGAGATGAGACACACTTGTAGTGATGGGGTGATTGCTGGCAAACTTGTCCGACGCCACTTGTAAATATCTGTCTAGCCAAAAGAAGTAGGCCAGTAGGACAGTGGAGTGTACCCTTAATGCCCTAATGACAGATTATTACTCACAGAATATTGGATCTTTGGCCAGCCCAATGCTGTTACTGTCAGGCAGGCAGGGGGCTGGCATGAACACAGTCTCGTCCAGACCTTGAAGCACCTGCTGATCTTCTGCTTTGTTTACCAGTTCCAGGTGAGCAGTGTTAGCTGGGTCTGGTCTTGAATGCCCATGAGGGGAAGGATGAGAGTGAGCAGTGTACAGATTTTTACTTCTTACATTTTTTGCAGCAGTTGTAACGATCACAATGAGCAATGAGACATCCTAACAGACAGACTGCTTAAACTTATAAAGGCCAAACCAGTAACAAATCAGGAGGTTTTAAAACTGACGTGTGATTTACAGCACACAATTATAATGACTTGTTCAATCCATGTCTCTCTCTTTGCTCTGCAGCTTACTCCCCTTTTATTTCCGCAGTCACCGCCAAACAGAAGTAACAATTAAAAAATCTGCAAGTGTATTATTTGCCTGACATGATTTCCCGACTCTGCCCTCCATTCACAAGCAAAGCCTGGTCATGCTCTTATTCCACATATTGTGTTTGAGCAGAACCAAAGCTCATTTGCGATTTTTCAACATTTGCCTTAAGTGTTATAGTCGGAGTTGCCAGAGAACACCCGCACATGCACATGAAGAATTAACACAAAAAGTGTTAGGGACCGCTAAGATCCAGATAATAATTCGGAACATTAAAATAAGACGGATTGGGAAGACACCTTTTCTTCCAACTCAAAACATGAAAGTATACTCACAGTAAAAAAACACAAAATAGGTCAGAGTCCGTGTAAACGAGAGCCCAAAGGGCATGAACCAAAGAGAGAAAATTTCCAGGGACCAGTTCCCAATAGTCCAAAGGTTAAGGGCAAAAAGTCCAACAAAAGATGATCATGGGGCCTGCTCCAATACTGTAACGCACACACAGGAGATCAAACACCAGCAAGGCGTGGCTACACAGGCTAGAGGATATACCTACCAACCAGATGACAGTCTAGCAGGGTAAGAGTCCAAGGATTGTGATACACCCAGGGTTACGCTCCGTGAACTACCTTACCGTGTAATGAAAAAAGGGGACCAACTGGCATCTGTTTAATTGCCAATTAACCCCAGGTGCACCAAAAAGGGCGTGTTTGAGTAGGTATGGCTTAACCCACCTACACTTCCCATCCATCCATCCGCTTTATCCTATATTAGGGTTGCGAAGGGGTTCCCCATGCCCATCCAGGGGAGAATGTTTCGGGCACTGTGCAGATACACCAAGGACAGGGCGCCAATCTATCCCTGGGCACACACACAGACACTCACATAGACACACTCAATATGGGGCAATTTGGAGAACTCAATTGACTTGATCCATGTTTTTGGACTGTGGGAGGAAACCGGAGAACCCAGAGGAAACCCACGTGAACACGGGGAGAACATGGAAACGACAACTAGATGGGGATTCGAACCAGGAATCCCTAGCGCTGAGAGGCGAATGTGTTAACCACTAAGCCACCTACACTTGCCCATAACAAAAAAAGTACCTTTGTCTGCAGGCAATCAAACTAATCTGCAACCAGGAGGGCAAACACCCTTTAACTGTTAGTAATGGAAATTATAATGAATATTACAGAAATAATACCCCAAGAGCTTTGATATGAAAACAATATTACTTTCATTTGAAATAATATTAACTGAACTATTTATAAAACAGCCATCCGCTTTGAGAAAATACCAAAAGGATTTTTTTATTAACTCTTTCAGAGATTGTACACAATATCAGTTTAGTTTAAAAAATAATAATAAATAAACAAGACAACTGCTATACTTAGTGGGTTTGAGGATCCAAATATCAAAAAAAAAAAGAAAAAAAAATCAACACACATGAGCACAAAAAAAAAAAGATTTAAACACAAAGGCACAGTAATTACAAAGTTATATACTACTGCAGTCTCTGTCACACTAGTGAAACTCCACATTGATGTTGACCTCCCAACTCCACTATACAAAAGTCCTTAACAGTGTCTGAGCGCCTGAGAAGCAAAAAAAAAAGGTAGAGTAGAGTAGAGAATAGCAGCTGACACCCGGGTTGCTGTATCAAACTATAAAAAAAAACAAATTCATAAACACACCGTTACATGCAACAAACCACATAACAACAACATAGAAAAGGCATACCAGACCCAGAAGAATAATCAGAGTCAATGCTGGTAGAGGAGTATTCTTGCAGCAATAATATCTAAATTATTAAAACACACTGTTATATACACTGATCTTATTTACAAATGAAAGTGCCTAGAGTTTACACTCCACATAGAACCATGTACATTTAATCAATTTTGGTGTTAATAGTGAATGCGCCAGTCATTATGACTAGCAGCAATAACTTCCAAAGGTGTTTAAAAAACAGGATATTTAACCAAAATATGGCTATAATTCAGGAAGTGTACTATAATGCCACACAACAAATGAACAAAACAATCAAACCTGAAGCACTGATATTAACCATGTTGATCAGAGGTTAAATATTAGCAGTCAGGCTGTTTACCTGCCGATTAGCATGATAAGAGGATTTTCACATTAGGCACATAATAACTCAAGTACCATCCATAAAACATATATAGTGCTGTACCTTCAAGCATGGTCACCGTATGCATTGAAATATCACACCGCCATTCCTGGACATCATTTTTTAGGTTCATTTTTAGACATAGCACTACAGCAAAATCAACATCTTCTCTCTGCCCATCACTTGCTTTTACAGTAAAATACTTGATAATATAGATTGTGGTCACAAACACTGTTGCGTAAGGTGCTAGCCTTGCAACACTGCTCTAAAGGACCTCAGAACACCCCCTTAAATGCCTGGAACACTGGGACACTGGTGACTTTATGATTGCCTGGTTCTGCATAGTTTCCCTCTCCACTTGATAATCTATAGCAGGGTAATATTACAAAGGGACTTAAACAGCATAGTTTCACGTTTGCACAGTTTGAAGTAAAGTGAAGTAAAGTGTAAAGTGGTCCGTTTGCCTACTGTGCTCACACACAGAGAAATTTGTCTCCACATTTAACTGATCCGTGCAGTGAAATACACACATATACACACACGGAGAAGTGCGAACATGTGCCCAAAGCAGTGGCCAGCCCTATACACGGCCCCCAGGAAGCAATTGCGATTACGTGCCACTTCAGCCATAGTGCTTGGTGGGATCGCGAATCGAACTGTTCATCTACATAGTGCAAATAAACAGTAACATGGTGAAGGGGCCCAACTGTAGCCAATAAAACACTCGTTATTAAAACAGAAGGTACAAATTTAAAAAACAGCAACTGATCATAAGACAAAACCGAAACACAGACAAAATGCAGCAAAATAAACTGTGTGAATATGACCAAAGACAGATCTGGGTGCAGAACACAGGAGAAAAATAATGTAACATGAAGGAGTACAACTGACAACTGAATGAAAACAAAACCATAGGAAATATAACAAGTAGAGCCACTTGAAACCAGGCAAACATGGGCAGTCTGGTGACAAAAGGGCCACAGACAGAAATAGTCTCTCTCAATACTAAGCAGTGAAGGCTGTCAGGAAGGGAATTGGGTAGAACTGAAAGCTTGGGTCTGGTACCTGCAGTGTAGCAAATGGGTTGGAAAAAAAGTCCCATCATGACAGGGTGAAGCAGGGAACACCAAGTCATCTGGGGTTAAAGAACTACTTAACGGCTATGGCAAGACATTCATACCTGTCATGTCAAGCTCTGTATTGGTGTGAACATACTAGATTGACAAGAAGAATGCGGAATGAGACAAACTGAAGTCAATGAATATATTTCTTAAATAACAGAAAACAGGATGGGACGTGCAACCAAAAAACAAGTTTTTGGGCTGTGTTGGACCCATGCCCATGCAGGAAGAACACTCAAACTCTGCCCAGGACCTTCTTACAATGAAATAGGGAAACAAACCACTGCAATATGGAGTCTCACTTTGTGCAATCAATGGGAATTTTAAAATAATGGGTGCAATTTGGATGTAGGATGAAAATATAGATTGTTGCATTTAATTTATAGCTCTGAATGAATGCAGTACGCTAAAGTTCTACAGTTCAAACTAAAACATTAATCAGGCTCACAATACTTTTTATCCTTACCCCTCAGAGGAGGTGGTCTATTCAGTAGAGGTTGCTGATAAAAGCCTCTTACTGTTTGGTCCCACAGCATAAAGCTCTTAACGAGCGCTGATGGCACATTTCATGTGATACTACAAACATAAATTATACAATCTACAATAAAAACATTTTTTCATTAAATTTGTTCATATGCCTTGTTTTTTAAAACAAATTTTATTAATAATATTGTATAAATACTATGCTGTGCCTTATATTTTATTTACTACACAGAATTTAATACATAGTGAACCAAATAGTGAACAAGCATCTGACAGTAGAAAGACTATTGACATCAACATTTGTACTTTTTCTACCCTGCTTTATCTGATGAGTGTTCTGAACTCAAAATTGGGTTTACAGTAAAACACTTCGGACAGGTTGGCAGTCCATTGCTGGGTAGACACACAAAGAAATACATTCACAGACACATTTAGGAGCACCATCTTGGTAGTTCCAATTCAACTTCTAGCTTGAAGATCAAGTTCATTTATTAATATAGAGCTTTTTAAAATAGTACATTGTCTACAAGCAGCTTTACAGTGTTCTACACATACCCTACACATAAACACGTACCCCCATACATACACAAACAAACGAACATGTCTATATAAAATATACATGTCCATATACACATATGCACTTATACATCTACACGACCTTGTAATAAAAAATAAAAAAAATAAATAAATAAAAATAATAGTAATGATCAAGCTAAAATAAACACAGTTAAATAATAAGAACGAGAAATATAAGTCAATAAATAAATGAAAATTAACATAATTATGGAAAATCACCAAATTAAAAATAAAATAAAAATAAATGTAAAAATAAAAAATTAAATTAAATAAATAAAGAAAAAGAAAAAGAAAAAAATAAGAGGAGAAAAAAAAGAAAAAATATTCACTTCAATCCTCCCCCACCCCCAGCACAACCAGATTATTAAGATTTTTAAAATAATTGATAAAAGGCTGCCATGTCTCAAGAATTTGTCAGCTGAATTTCTCAGGTTGAACTTAATATTCTCCAGACTGAGAAAAAACATGACATCTTTTAGCCACAAGGAATATGAAGGATGGAGTGCAGACTTCCAACTCAGGAGAATTCTTCGTCTGGCTAGTAATAAAGAAAACCCTATAGCCTTATGGAAATCAGGTGCACTTGTATGAAGGCCCTTAGGCTCACTAAAGATTGCCCACAGGGGATCAGGGTCCAATTTATAGTTGAATGCTTTTGAAATAGTGATGAAGATATCTGACCAAAACTTATCAATCTTGTGACATGACCAGAACATGAACACTAAGTCAGCTGGATCGAAACCACAGCGGGGTCAAGCAGCATCTGTATTTGGAAAGATTTTAGCCAATCTAGCTTTCGTGTAATATGCCCTATAAACCAGCTTCAGCTGCATCAGGCCAAGCCTGGCACAAGACGCAGTGAAGTTGACCCTTGCCAGAGCCCTTGACCACCAATCATTATACAACTCCTCCCCCAGGTCCGCCTCCCACCTTGCCTTAAGTGTAAAATCTGTATCACCGCGGAGATTTGAAATACCTTTATATATTTTGCTATCGAGCCTTTTGTATCTGATTCCAAATTGCACAACTTCTCCCAAGGAGCAGCTTCAGGTTCACAGGGAAAAGAAGGGAAGAGAGATTGGGCGCAGTGGCGAACTTGTAAATACCGGAAGAAGTTTGTTGATAGAAGATTAAATTTGACTTTTAAGTTTTGAAAGCTTGAAAATATGTTGTCAATGTGCAAGTCCCGAAAACAAAAAATCCCGTTGTTTGTCCATTGTAAAAAGGTGGCGTCGGTCAGGGAAGGCTTAAACAAATGGTTATGACAAATCGGGCTCCGAGAAGAAGCCTCATAAGATTGAGTCAGTCTTCTAATTTGGGTCCAAACTCTCAAGGTTGATATAACCACAGGATTATATGAGTGTTGCTCTGGGGACAAAGGATAGATTTGAATAGACCAGTGCAGATAAAGAGGTATAGCTGCAGGACATGGATTACACTCTACACCAATCGGAGTGAAGCCAAAAGTTAATTTTCTGCACATTTGCCGCCAAATAATAATAGAATAAGTTGGGGAGTGCCAAGCCACCATTCTTTCTTGGTTTCTGTAGAGTATCACTACTTATCCGAGGGACCTTACCTGACCAAATAAAGCTTGTAATAGATTTATTAATACGTTTAAAAAATGCTTTAGGTTAAAAGACAGGAAGGCATTGAAACAAAAATAAAAATTTAGGTAAAATGTTCATTTTAACACACTGCACTCTGCCGGCCAATGAGAGTGGGAGACTATTCCATCTCTGAAAGTCTGCGTTCATTTCAGCAATCAAAGGGGGGGAAATTAGCCTGGAAATTAGCTGATGGAGGACATATTCCACTTAATTTTGACCCAAATATCTAAAACCCTCTGGAGAAATCCGAAAAGGGATAGTGCCCTGGTTAAGCCTCTGGGCCGCATGATTAACAGGGAAACACTCACTTTTTTGAAAATTTTTTTTGAAAAACTTGTATCCCGAAAACGATCCAAATTCCTTTAATATGGATTCAGCCATTGGGATAGTTTCCAGTGGGTCCCTAAGATATAGCAGTAGATCGTCTGCATAAAGGGAGACCTTGATCTCCATCCCACTACGCAGAATACCTTTAATAGATGTAGAGGAACGAAGGGCAATTAACAAAGGCTCCAGCGCCAAATCAAAAATCAATGGGGATAGGGGACATCCCTGACGGGTCCCCTGAAATATGGGAAAATATGGAGAACAGACCGAATTAGTGCTCACACTTGCCTGTGGTAGGGAGTATAGTAATTTAATCCAGGAGATTATTTTATCACCAAAGCCAAATTTACTTAAGGCAAAAAACAAGTAGTCCCATTCGATCTGGTCGAAGGCCATTTCAGCGTCCAGGACAATAACTACCTCTGGAACCTGAGTGGTATTAGGGGTAAAAATAACATTTAAAAGCTTACGAATATTAAAAAAACAAGTGGTGTCCCTTAATAAAACCTGTTTGATCTTCTGAAATAATTGAAGGTATAATTTTTTTCGATACGTTTGGCTAGAATTTTAGCTAAAATTTTATGTTCACAGCATAACAGGCTAATTGGTCTATATGAGTTACATGAAGTGGGGTCTTTGTCTTTCTTCAACAGAAGTGTTATGGTGGCTTGGCAAATTGTAGTAGGTAATCTACCACATAGAAAGGATTAATTAAACATGTCCAATAGCAAGGGGCAAGTTTAGCACAAAATTTCTTATAAAATTTGATGCCATAGCCATCTGGACCAGGAGATTTACCACACCCGATCAACCCAATAGCCTCAATTATTTCCTGCAAAGAGATTGGTTGGTCATATTCACCTGCTTTTGCCAAATCTAAGGATGGGGTCTCCAAATTATTAAAAAATGAGCCCATTCGATTTGTGTTGTCAGAGCCCTCAAAGGTATACAGTTGAGATACGTTTCAAAAACTTTGTTTATCGCTCTGGCGCTGGTAACCAGCTTGCCTGTATCATCCCTAACCTGGTAAATCAGCCTAGATGCCGCCTGTCTACGAATTTGGTGTGCCAGCAGACGGCTATTCTTGTCTCCATATTTGTAAAATTGTCCTCAAGACTGCCGAATAAGGGCCTATTCCTTTGTAGTGGACAACAAGTTATATTCAGACTGGAGATCCAGTCGGCGTTTATTAAGTTCAGAGGACGGTTTAGAAGCCAATAGCCTGTCCAAAGTCGAAATAGCGACAGACAGGTCTTCCATCTTTTTCAGTCTGGACTTTCTCTCAAATGCCGAATACGAGATAATTTCCCCTCTTAAAACCGCCTTCAAAGAATCCCATAGGATGGAATTAGATATTGAATTTGACCTAAGAAATCTATGGAATCAGAGATTTTAGTGCAAAATTCTTCACTTGACAGGAGCTGTGCACTAAAACGCCAAGGAGTTCTTCCCCTCTCAAATGACTCAAATTCAAGGACCATTTGTATAGGCCCATGGTCAGATATGTAATATGTAAGACAATAGGTAAATATTCAGTGTCTTTAACTGAGTCCAATAGCAGCTGATCTATAAAAAAGTAATCGATCCGCAAGAAGGTACGGGAGAAAAAGGAGAATGATTTGACTGAGGGGTTCTTGTACCTCCATGGATCAACACATCCGTTTTCTTCCATAAACCAAGACAAGGTCTGGGCCAATTTAGAATGAGGAATGTTTATAGCCCCAGATCTATCCAACAAGGGATTTATCATGCAATTAATATCGCCTCCAAAAATAAGTCTATGAGTATTCAAATCAGGGAGACTGGAAAAAAGCCCATTTACAAAGTATACATCATCCCAGTATGGAGCATATACATTGACAAGTAAAACCGGGGTTTGAAAAAGAAGCCCAGATATAACAACAAACCTGACATTTTGGTCCGATAAAATAGTAAATGGTTTAAACTGGACCCTTTTATGAAATAAAATGGCCACCCCTCTTGATCTTGAATTATAATTAGAGTGAAAAACTTAATTAATCTTGGTTAATCCAGCCCTTGCGTAGCCTAGCGTGTTTCAATTTGGACAAGTGTGTTTCTTGTAAAAAGATGATGTCTGCATTCAATTGTTTAAGGTGAGTAAATACTTTTACACTTTTAAGTGGGAACTGCAGCCCCTTTACATTCCACGAAATAAACTTAATTCCCCTGTCTATTTTGCGGTCCATCGAAAATAAGCATCAAAGTATGATTAGAACCTGGGGGATCCAGTCCACCACAGTTGTGACAATGTAAGATTGTAGAGTATAGAGAAGAAGGAGAGAAGGTGAAGAAGCAAAAAAAAAATAATAATAAATAAATAAATAAATATTTTAAAAAATGGAAAAAATAAATAAAATAATAAAATAAAATGAAAAAAAATGAATACGAACCAACAGACAAACACACACCCTGACAAAAACAAAAACGTTTCCCCGCTACAGGCCCCCCCACCCAAACCGCTATCCTGAACGTTTTACCGGCATAAACCTTTTCATTAAACTACCTATTTGCACCACTACCCGCAAAATTGCTCAAAAATCTAAGTTAACACATTTGACATTTAAGCCAAAAACAATTATAACAAGTGAAAGATACTCGTTAATAAACATGACGAACCTGTATACCCAAATAAATTCGAACACTGTTAAATAGAAAATATGAGTCGGAACTCCCCCCCGGTAACTCACCGCATCGAAAATCAGGCCTGAACGTCCAAAAGGCCTCACTAATGTTCGTTAAAGAAGGCCTGGGCCTTTTCTGGGGTGTCAAAAGTTTGCCTTCGAATTCGACCCGAAAGCAGCCTGAATCAGATTTCTCTGCTGTAAAGCGCTGCTTTAATGTCCCGAATTGCCGCACGTCTGCGAGAGAAGTCTGCGCTGTAATCGGGAAAAACTCTGATCCTGTGATCCCTGAAAGATAATTCTCCCCGACTACTTCGGAGGACGAATTCTTTATCCTGGAAGTTGTGGAACAGGATGATGAACGCTCTGGGCTTATTGGAATCGTCCACCGCGCGACCCAGCCTGTGCGCTCTGTCCAGAACGGGACGATGCTGGAATTTTTCAGATCCAAATACCTCGAAAAGGAGTTCAGTGATGAATTTCACAGGATTATCTCCCTCCGGCTTCTCAGGTATTCCGACTATCCGAATGTTAGACCTCCTATCTCGATTTTCCAAATCGCCCAATTTGTCCGCAAGTTCAGTATTGCGAGCTCGGAGAGATTTACATGTATTCTCCAGTGTGACTATACGATCGCTGTGGTCAGAAGTTGCGTCCTCCAAAGATTTAATTGTACCTGCATGTGAGTCCAGTTTCTGTTCAATGAACTGTAATGAGGCCTGGATCAGTTGCAGTGCCCTGTTCAGCGTGCTCGCGTGTTCTGACGGAAGCGACTGATACGCGGGTAAAAACCAAGGTGGGGGAGTGGACTCATCCGTGATAAGTTCCACCTCAGGTGTGTTCGTTGGCCAGGAGCTCTCCTGACCCCCCGAAGGGGAACCCTCAAGCTCAATGCCCGACTTATTACCTAGCGTGGTCGCCTTAGTCGAGAACATTCGATCAATGGCGGGATTGCGCATAGCTGAGCTTGTTTTCGCAGTTGATTTTTCTATTAAATTGCGAGTCATCTCGTATTCGGGCAAATTGCAGAATCACGTATCTTCCAATTAGTAGCAATAAAGTTATTAATAAGGGCTTAATTATAGGTAATTATGCGAAATCTGCGGGAGCGGCGCAACTTCATGTCTACTCTGGCTCAAACATAACCCCGGAAGTCCCTGGTACACCTAATTTCTTAATTGCAGCAGAGGAATTTCCAATGGGTCAAGGAAATGATCAAAATGATTACCATCTGCCCTTACGTCAGATGTATATAGTTTTCTATAATATTTTCTAAATTTGTTATTTATCTCAATAGGGTCTAATGTGATTCCTGATAATGTTTGAATTTGACTAATTTGATGAGAAGTGGCAGCACTCAATTGATGGGCCAAGATTTTACTGGCCTTGTCGGCAAATTCAAAATAGTTTGATCTAGATTTTAGTAGTAACTCTGCTGCCCTATCTGAGCTCAAGATATTAAACTCTGCCTGCAAGACAAGCTGATGTTTGTAGAGGTCCAAAGAAGGGGATACCACATATTGATGGTCCGTTTGAGCAATATTCCTCATTAAGTCATTAATTTTCTTTTCCTTATTTTTTTTTTTACTGATACTGTGTGTAAGAAATTATAACCCCCTATATATAGTGTTTATAAGTGTTTCCCACAAAATAGATGGAGAGATTCCTGGGGTATCATTGACACTAAGAAAAAAATCAATCTGTTTATTCATTCATTATTTCCCACTTTATCCTCTATTAGGGTCGCGGTGGGGTTCCTCATGCCCATCCCGGGGAGAACGTCTCGGGCGCTGGGAAGATAGACCCAGGGACCAATCCATCGCTGGGCACACACTCACTCACAGAGACACACTCTATATAGGGCAATTTTCAGAATTCAATTGACTTGATCCATGTTTTTGGACTGTGGGAGGAAACCGGAAAACGCGGAGGAAACCCACGCAGACACTGGGAGAACATGGAAACGAACGTGCTAACCACTAAGCCACCGTGCCGCATCAATCTGTTTAGAAATGTAATTTATAAAATCATCATTAGAAAGGGGCAGCACGGTGGCTTAGTGGTTTGCACGTTCGCCTTTCAGCACTAGGGATTCCCGGTTCGAATCCCCATCTGGGTGGAGCGGATGTTCTCCCCTTGTCTGCGTGGGTTTCCTCCAGGTTCTCTGATTTCCTCCCACAGTCCAAAAACATGGATTAAGTCAATTGAGTTCTCCAAATTGCCCCATATAGAGTGTGTCTGTGGGAGTGAGTGTTTGCCCAGCGATAGATTGGCGCCCTGTCCTGGGTGTATCTGCCCAGCGCCTGAAACTTTCTCCCCTGGATGGGCATGGGGAACCGCACCGCGACCCTAATATAGGATAAAGCGGAAGATAATGAATGAATGAATGGATCATTAGAAAGTAACAATGAGTTAAAACGCCACAGATTCCGACTATTACTTATCTCTGTAAATGTGATGTTAATTAAAAAGGGCATGATCTGAAACAAGAATAGCATCATAAGAACAGGAATTTACATTCTGAATAATTCTTTTCTCCACTAAAATAGTCCTAGTAAAAATATGATGTACATGTGAAAAAAAAGAATAGGCCCTAGCTTTAGGATTGCATTGAATCTGAGATTGCAAGGTCCTTCATAAATGTCTTAATTAGTGTGGCTGATTTGGACTCTAGCAGGCTTATTGGAGGAGCAGTCGAGGATTGGGTCAAAGATCTCCACCCAAAATGAGAGCATATGTGGACATGTCAGGGATGTTTGAGAAAAGCTGCCTGTAAAAAATCGTCATGGTCCCAATTTGGTGCATTTACTAAATGTACCGGGGTCTCATATAGTTTGGGAGTAAGTATAATGTCCGTTCGAATCTGAGATTACATTTGAGCAAATAAACGTGACTGATTTGTGAAATAAAATTGCCACTGCCCTTGCCTTACCAAGAAAAAAAGAAGAATAATAAGACTGACCAACCCATCTAGCTTTAAGTTGTGAACCTTCTGAATTGTCCAAATGTGTCTCCTGAAGAAAGATCACCTGAGCACCTAGATGTGAACACTTTAGTGCACTTCTTTGAAGAATTAAGGCCCTTACAGTTCCAGCTTATAAATGTAAGATCCCCCCACCCCCCTACGAGACAAGAATGTGTTATGGAGTGCATTCTGATAAAAAATGCAAGTGATACAATAAATAGAGAAGTGTAGATCTTCTAAGGCATTAGTGATTGAGTTTGAATGACCTGTATAACAGAAAATGCAAACAGAGGCAAAACACGAAGAATAAAAAAAATCAGGAAAGTAATAAATGTAAAATTACCCACCCCTTCCCTTTAACAAACATCTCCCCAAACAAGATGTGTAAAACAAATCTTCCCAACAACCCTAGCACAAACCACTCCATAGCAATTTTTTAATCCTGAAATGCTAAATAAGAGAAAACAAATAGTTAACTAAAAGTTAGCAGCAAAATCCTAAACGTTATCTGTAGTCGAGGAGCAAAGATATGAGTAACAAACTGCAGGAGATAACCACGCAAAGAAACACAGGAAGAGACGGATTTAAATATGGCAGACAAACAAGGAACAGGTGAAAAAATTTGGCAGGAAGGAGAAAAAGACAGGAAATGGAGGCAGAGTAAAATGGTGGAACAAAACAAAAACACACAAGTTCCAGCCACAGGTCCCGCCAAAATGCATGGTCAAGCCAGCAGGAAGCTACAGGTAATAGAATTAAAAAGGCATGGTCCACTACCAGAGTCTTAACAACCTCATTGTTTCAGACTTAAACAGTGTGCCAACATGCTGCCATGATTTATAAAATATGCTAATGATTAGAATGATTTAAATACATTAGCTACGTAGAGCACCTATTTTAAAAGCTATGAAATATCAAAAACATATTGAATTATAAATACACTTGACATATTTTAAGATCCTAGAACTGTAAAAACGCTGATTAATCATTCATTCATTCATTATCTCCCGCTTATCCTCTATTAGGGTCGCGGTGGGGTTCCCCATGCCCATCCAGGGGAGAACGTCTCGGGCGCTGGGCAGATTGACCCAGGACAGGGCGCCAATCCATCGCTGGGCACTCACTCACTCACACAGACACACTCTAAATGGGGCAATTTTGAGAAATCAATTAACTTGATCCATGTTTTTGGACTGTGGGAGGAAACCGGAGAACCCGGAGGAAACCCACGCAGACACGGGGAGAACATGGAAACTCCACCCAGATGGGGATTCAAACCGGGAATCCCTAGCGCTGAGAGGCGAATGTGCTAACCACTAAGCCACCGTGCCGCCTCCCTGATTAATCATGATTAACAAAATAAATATAAATATGTACTAATCCTTACATTGTTCTTATCCATACTTTCAGCCCCGGCTGTTCCTCGCCCTGCCTTTTCCCGCTCGGTTTCAGTCACGGATGAGCTGTCACTGAAGAAAATGGGAGTTAAGACTGTGGAGATTCCAGATTCTTTGGACTCCTCAGCATGTTCAGAATCAATCAAGAGCCCACAGAGATTTCTTTCAAGCTCAGAGTAACCAAACATTCCTACTGGAATTAAAACTTTTAAATATTTACTTTTAAATATTTACAAACTTTTAAATATTTACAGTCTAAGATGCTAGTTTAACCTATCTGCATTTTCTTTAATAATTTTTTAATGGGACATTTGTTTACAGAAATATTGTATATTTCTTTATCAACTTGTATATCATGCCTCATATATGCCTTGTTAAATATTTTTATGCCCTGCTACATGATTTTATGCATATTTCTAATGTAAAAAGACCTGTTTGTGGAAGATTTATCCAAAATTCACTAAACTTGTAAAACATTTGCAGCATTGTAGATGATGACAAATTAATTACACAGTCTAATATAAAAAAAAAACTTTTTTTGGCACCCTAATCGAATGTTTAGTTGTCTTTATAAGCCTAGCTATTAAATGTGGAATGTGGCACTATTAATAATTCATTCATTATCTTCCGCTTATCCTCTATTAGGGTCGCGGTGGGGTTCCCCATGCCCATCCAGGGGAGAACATCTCGGGCGCTGGGCAGATAGACCCAGGACAGGGCGCCAATCCATCGCTGGGCAACTATTAATAATAATAATAATAATAATAATAATAGCCCAGCGATGGATTGGCGCCCTGTCCTGGGTCTATCTGCCCAGCGCCCGAGACGTTCTCCCCTGGATGGGCATGGGGAACCCCACCGCGACCCTAATAGAGGATAAGCGGGAGATAATGAATGAATGAATGAATAATAATAATAATAATAATAATAATGATTATTATTATTATTATTATTATTATTATTATTATTATTATTATTATTATTAGGTGGCACGGTGGCTTAGTGGTTAGCACGTCCGCCTCTCAGCACTAGGTATTCCCGGTTCGAATCCCCATCTGGGTGGAGTTTCCATGTTCTCCCCATGTCTGCGTGGGTTTCCTCCAGGTTCTCCGGTTTCCTCCCACAGTCCAAAAACATGGATCAAGTCAATTGAGTTCTCCAAATTGCCCCATATAGAGTGTGTATGCGTGCATGTCTGTGTGAGTGAGTGTGTGCCCAGCGAGAGATTGGCGCCCTGTCCTGGGTGTATCTGCCCAGCGCCAGAAACGTTCTTCCCTGGATGGGCATGGGGAACCCCACCCCACAGCGGAAGATAATAAATGAATGAATGAATTAATGAAAGGATTATTATTATTATTATTCATTCATTATTCATTATCTCTATTAGGGTCGCGGTGGGGTTCCCCATGCCCATCCAGGGGAGGGAGAAAGAAAGAAAGAAAGAAAGAAGGAAAGAAAGAAAGAAAGAAAGAAAGAAAGAAAGAAAGAAAGAAAGAAAGAAAGAAAGAAAGAAAGAAAGAAAGAAAGAAAGAAAGAAAGAAAGAAAGAAAGAAAGAAAGCAAGCAAGCACTGGTAAACAGCATCAGATCTCGATAACAGAAGACAACAGTGGTAGATGATCGCAGAATAATTACCTGTGAATAATTAAGTGAACAACACTCTCCAGGAGGTTGGTGTATCAATATCCAAGTCTACCATAAAGAGAAGACTGCATGCAAGTAAATACAGAGGGTTCACTGCACGATGTAAACCACTCATAAACCTCAAGAATAAAAAGGCTAGATTGGACTTTGCTAGAAAAATGTTTAAAAATGCCAGCACAGTTCTGAAAGAACATTCTTTGGACAGATGAAACCAAGATCAACCTCCACCAGAATGATGGAAAGAAAAATGTATGGCAAAGGCGTGGTACAGCTCATGATGTATACCACATCGTCTGTGAAACACAGCAGATGGCAGTGTGAGGCACTGGGTCACTAGTGTTTATTGATGATGTGACACAGGACAGAAGCAGCCGGATGAATTCTGAGGTATTCAGAGACATACTGTGTGCTCAAATCCAGCCAAATGCAGCCAAACTGATTGGTAGGCATTTCACAATACAGATGGATAATGACCCAAATCATAAAGCCAAAGCAACCCAGGAGTTTATTAAAGCAAAGAAGCGGAGTGTTATTGAATGGCCAAGTCAGTCACCTGACCTTAACCTAATTCAGCATGCATTTTACTTGTTAAAGACTAAACTTCGGACAGAAAGGCCCACAAACAAACAGAAACTGAAAAACCGCTGCAGTAAAGGCAGTAAAGGTGTCCATGAGTGGTGATGTCCATGAGTCAAAGACTTCAGACAGTCATTGCCAACAAAGGTTTTTCAACCAAGTTTTAGAAATAAATATTTTATTTACAATCACTTAATTTGTCCATTTACGTTTGAGCCCCTGAAATGAAGGGATTGTGTTTATAAAATGCTTTAGTTGCTCACATTTTCATGCAATCATTTTGTTTAACCCACTGAATTAAAGCTGAAAGTCTGAACTTCAACTGTAACTGAATTGTTTTGTTCAAAATTCTTTGTTGTCATTTACAGAACCAAAATTACAAAAATGTTGTCTCGGTCCAAATATTTATGGACCTAACTGTATATAGCCAATTTACCTTGAATTCATGTTTTTGGACTTTGGGAGGAAACTGGAAAACCCGGAGAAAATCCACACAGACACATGGAAACTCAACCCAGATCGGGATTTGAACCTGGATCCCCAGCGCTGTGATGCTACATTCTAACCACTAAGCCAACAAGTTGAAAATCATAGCATGTAAATAGCTATTATGTGGCACTGCTGGCAATGGTAATAAGCATTTGAACCATTCACTTGGCTAATGTCATAAAAATGCATCTGGTTCATGTTTGTTCCACTTCTGGTAAAAATTTGTCAGTGCCATTAAAATGTAAAAAAAACAAGATTTTACAACTAGTAGCAGTTTACCAAATGAGCAATCATTTATTGTGGGCCAGATGAAACTAAGAATTTAGGCTTGAATAATTCTGTTGTGTTTTATATGAACCTTGCTTAGATTGAATACAATAAGATTTATTTCAAAATTACAACAATATGATGTTTAATGGGTTGTTTTATTGCTTATAATGTCAGTGTAAAATATGTAAACATGAAAGAGTGTCAAAAATCAAAACCTGTGATGTGGACTTGAGGCTTCTGTGTCGGTAACAAGGCTAATCAATACTGGTAATCTACAAAATGTTTAAATCTTTACACAAAGGAACTTTGTTACACATACTTGGTCACTTTAAATAAGTCATCAAAATATTTTTAAACCGACTTGACATTGAAAAACATGTATGTAAGTATGTCTGATGCCAGTTCTGACCAGATTGCATGCATATCTGGAGCATACACATTGCACAGGTAAATAATTTTAAAAAAAAACTCAGGAATATCAATGTTGTTTTTATTTATTTTGCCTATTCTATGCAGAAGTTAAATAAAGAAAATTATCACACTTTTACACTCATTATTGACTATAATGCATCTTATTTTTGTTGTAATGTTAGTAAGTTATCTGATGAAGTGTCTGGAATGTATCTAAATTGTTTTCATGTATTTGGTGGATTATTAGCTCTTCTTTCTCTTCTCTATGCTGAATGTGGTACACAGACTCAAAAATTACAGTCACACATATATTATATCGGTTCATTTGATTTTTGTAAGGTGGTGACTACAACCCTAGTTACAAATTTAAGCTTCACATTATTCATTTATAATATTTCCTTATAAAGTTACATAAGTTACAGTTTTTGAGATGTGACATTATTTTTTTTATTTATTCCTGACATGACCAAAACATGACCATACTTTTACTCCAGTGCTTCTAAGTATTTTTAGAAATAGAGCAAATTAGAAGTGATATATTTTTTTTAAAGTAAACAACAACTGATTAGGATGGATACAGATACAGAGCACTTGTGTTTTATAGTTTACCTGTAGTGATAGTTAATTGAAATGAGTAGCTAAGTAGTAGTAGTAGTAAATCAAACAAACCTTTCCGGGTCTTTTCAGATGGCTTATGAATTTTGATGTGGTCATTTTAGTTTCTTTAATCTGTTATCAACATTCTTTACACGTTGCCGATTTTCAATTATGTCCATGAATTTGAAACTTAGTGTAGCAAAAGTTCACCACACACAGTCCACCAGATGATAAAATGGCATCCTTGTTTGTTTACTCTTTTCAATTTCCCACTTGCGATCAGCAAAATGACAGCCTGGAGCATAGCAAAAAATACACAAACGTATTTTTCTATAACTTTCACACACAATGCCTAATTAATAGACTAACTCTTATTAATTACAAGTTATTTGGAATGAGTCGAGAGTCATTGGCAATGAGTTTCAAGTAAACTCAGAGTCTTTTTCTAGACAACTTAAGTGTGACTTCAAGTCGAGTGCCCATTTCTGTGTTAAGATCAATGTTCTGACTGCGTCAGTCAAGTTTTTGTACACCACACTCACCAAACCGTGCTTTAATTGACCACGATATTTGCACCGGGGCACCGTCATAATAAGCCCCAACATTTGTATTGAAATAGTATATTAAATCTTTAAAAAATATATAGAATCAAGTTATGCATATTTAAGCTTAAGATTGTTAAAAGTGTTGACAGACACACCAATATATTTACTAGTATATTTATAATTCATTATGTGTTATATCTTTTTTTCTTTAGTTGAAAATGTTCTTATTGGTTCTTATGTCATATATATTTTATTTATTCTCCCTGTCTCTGTCCCTTCTTTATTCTTTCCTTTAAAAATATATGCTCAGAGCTGCATGAATTCAATGAGAAAAAGTGCCCTTTACAAAATTCCTACTCACCTCCACAAAAACAGCCAGTGCTTTCCGATCAAAGTTAGAACAGAGATTGCTAGGGCAGGTTCAACATTTATTTTATTTTGCCTCAGAGCTTACTGCCTGGTTAATGTGTTTTGTTGTTGAAAAATTGATTCAGATGTTTGTGCCAACCTCTTCTTTCTTTTCCCCTCCTTTTCCCTTTTTTTCTGCTAAGGAAGCTTGCATCAGTGCACAAAGTTCATTAATTCCCATTATTGCAACTTACAAAAACAGCCATGTGTACCTACATTTCTGTCAACAGACAATTAAAGAAATGACTGGATCACCTATCTACCAGTTAAATAAATGTGACAAAGCCTGATAGAAAGGTTCTGTGCAGTGCTGCTATGCCCTAGGCCAATGATTCCTTTTTCCACAATGAACAAGCTGTGAGTGTTGTGTGGATGAGCTAAAAGAAGGACTGTGCCCCAACGCACAAAGCAAGGTTGATAAAGGCATGGTTGGGAGAATTTCGTCCACAAAAAGCTTTGACTCAATCCCCATTTAAGACCTTAGGGATGAACTACACTGGAGACTGTGATCCAGGTTTGCTTGTCCAACATACTTTATAATCCTTATATTCTAGAGTGCTGGAGGCTAGTACTGGAGAGTGCTTACAGGCTCAAAAGCAATTGAAGACCATAAAGAGTTCACCGACCCGTTGCAGGACAGACACAATGTAACGCATTCAGCGCCACTCTATCGACAAGCAAATATTTAGACTTTTAATGGGAACACATACAAATAAAAAGATGCATACTACACAAAAATAGAACTTCGCTGACATAACCAGCACATAATTAAACCCATAACCTTTTGTTGTGAAGTATAGAAGCTAAATCTGTGACATTGTACAGACATCAATTAAATTATTTGGATTGTTAATTCTCCTTTAGCTGCAAGTTTTTTTATTTAATTTTTTTATGCTGTTATATTCCTAAAATTAACTTAGCCCACAATGCAGCAGATATAAATAAAGATCAAAGCAGTGACTTGCTGTTGGACCAAGATGTGTCAGATCCCATTATTAGACATCAAACAAAAATCTGTTCTTCTGTGTTCTAATCTCGGATTTATTATTTATGATTGATAAGATGTGTGTGTGTGTATATTTATATATATATATATATATATATATATATATATATATATATATATATATATATATATATATATATATATATATATATATATANCAGTATGGGGAAGAAAGGTGAACGTGGCATGGTTGTTGGTGCCAGAAGGGCTGGTCTGAGTATTTCAGAAACTGCTGATCTACTGGGATTTTCACGCACAACCATCTCTAGGGTTTACAGAGAATGGTCCGAAAAAGAAAAAACATCCAGTGAGCGGCAGTTCTGTGGGCGGAAAAACCTTGTTGATGCCAGAGGTCAGAGGAGAATGGCCAGACTGGTTCGAGCTAATAGAAAGGCAAGAGTGACTCAAATAGCCACCCGTTACAACCAAGGTAGGCAGAAGAGCATCTCTGAATGCACAGTACGTCGAACTTTGAGGCAGATGGGCTACAGCAGCAGAAGACCACACCGGGTGCTACTCTTTTCAGCTAAGAACAGGAAACTGAGGCTACAATTTGCACAAGCTCATCGAAATTGGACAATAGAAGATTGGAAAATCGTTGCCTGGTCTGATGAGTCTCGATTTCTGCTGCGACATTCGGATGGTAGGGTCAGAATTTGGCGTCAACAACATTAAAGCATGGATCCATCCTGCCTTGTATCAACGGTTCAGGCTGTTGGTGGTGGTGTCATGGTGTGGGGAATATTTTCTCGGCACTCTTTGGGCCCCTTGGTACCAATTGAGCATCGTTGCAACGCCACAGCCTACCGTAGTATTGTTGCTGACCATGTCCATCCCTTTATGACCACAATGTACCCAACATCTGATGGCTACTTTCAGCAGGATAATGCGCCATGTCATTAAGCTGGAATCATCTCAGACTGGTTTCTTGAACATGACAATGAGTTCACTGTACTCAAATGGCCTCCACAGTCACCAGATCTCAATCCAATAGAGCATCTTTTGGATGTGATGGAACGGGGGATTCGCATCATGGATGTGCAGCCGACAAATCTGCGGCAACTGTGTGATGCCATCATGTCAATATGGACCAAACTCTCTGAGGAATGCTTCCAGCACCTTGTTGAATCTATGCCACGAAGAATTGAGGCAGTTCGAAAGGCAAAAGGCGGTCCAACCCGTTACTAGAATGGTGTACCTAATAAAGTGGCCCGTGAGTGTATATATATATTCATTCATTCATTCATTCATTATCTTCCGCTTATCCTCTATTAGGGTCGCGGTGGGGTTCCCCATCCAGGGGAGAACATCTCGGGCGCTGGGCAGATAGACCCAGGACAGGGCGCCAATCCATCGCTGGACACACACTCACTCACACAGACACACTCTAAACAGGGCAATTTTGAGAACTCAATTAAGTTGATCCATGTTTTTGGACTGTGGAAGGAAACCGGAGAACCCGGAGGAAACCCACGCAGACACGGGGAGAACATGGAAACTCCACCCAGATGGGGATTCGAACCGGGAATCCCTAGCGCTGAGAGGCGAACGTGCTAACCACTAAGCTACCGTGCCGCCCCATATATATATATATATATATATATATATATATATATATATATATATATATATATATGCATATGCAGTTTGTAGTCTCTATTTTGGTTTCGCTACATATTTTGTTTAACGGGGCCCAGTCTGTGTTTTTGCTTATTTACATTGCTCTTAAATAATCATGGCCACTATTTGTCCACTCAAGTTGGTTATGACAACAAACAAGCAAACAAAGTCAGGTGAAGACCCATATGAGAATGACGAGCATACAGATGAGCTTCCCTGAGATGATTTCCAAAATTCTTTGGATATGCAAACCAATGGTTACAGCAGCTGGCAGGTGATCTCAGATGATCTTCGAAATGATGATGTTGTAAGACTGGTTGGATGTACTGTTAAATTCTCAGACTTTGTATAAGGCGTGCTAGGTACTCCTCACCGGTTTTCATTTTTATTTAGTTATTTCATTTATTGGTTCTCATTTAGTTAATGTTTTGGTTATTATAATTGGTTACTTTTGGTTCTCACATGGTCGGTTTTGTGTTTATATTCTTTCTGTTTCCGTTCTGTCGGCAGTCCAGCATTAATTATCGTCACGCGTCTTCCGAGTCACTCTTTTGTTCTTTGTCAATTCAATTGAGTGATTAAATACCTCTTTTATTTTATGATTTTATAATTCTCTCACTTACCTGCACCCCCTGGATCCTCTCTGTGCTACGGCGCGCGCTTTTTGCCTTTGCCGACACGCCGCTGACACTTTGGAGATGGCTTTTGGTAGAGAACATCCAATTCATAGACAACAGCTCTGGTAGACATTCTTGCAGTCAATAAGCCAATTGCATGCTTCCTCAAAGCTTTTGCCATCTGTGGTATTGTGCTGTGTGATAACACTGCACATTTTAGAGTGGCCTTTTATTGTGACCAGCCTAAGGCACACCTGTGCAATAATTGAGGATAATCTAGTTCTTAAACAAACTCATCCAACCATGCCTTAACTGACCTTGCTTTGTGCACTGTGGCAGGGATGCTGGATCAGGAACGGGCCATCCCCAAACTGTTTTAAAAAATGTGTGAGCATACAGTTGTATAAAATGCATAACCAAGTGCTTTAGTCTATTGTAAGATAAAGAAAAATCCCTGAATTCACTTTTTTCTAGATCAATTAAAATCACATGATTCAAAAAAGATAATCATGCCACAAATTATCAGAACTCCACTGCAGCTTTTTTTACTTGTTTAGCCAGCCTTTTTTACAAGTATGTTAATATACATCAATAAGATGCCTGTAAAGTTGATGATGAGATTGCCGATACCCTGGCAGGTGAGATGAGAGTGATATATTTTTTAATCATGGCCAAATTCAGAATTAAAAAAACTGAATCTTTCTATTCCAACAGCAAATAATTGTGGAATTAATGAGCAAGAACTGAAACAAGTTTCATGTCAGACCGAAACATTGTCTAAAACAGCTTTACAAATCTCTAATCCTTAAAATTCAAAGTTAAAGTTACTGTAATAAGAAAAAATAAAACATACGGCACCCTTTCTAAATACCAAAAAAATCACATGAACCTCTATTTTAACATTCATAACATTTAAGTTAAGAATTGGTTTAACACACTTAAAATATGTTGGGACAAAAGCATTTTTGCAATCTGTCACATTAACTTTTATTTTAAATATTAATGGTTTTGAAATTGAAGATATTTCTTGTTGCAGTCTTGTAAATATATATTTTTTATTGCATGTTTATAAACTTAACCAATCTGCATGGACTTTAATCTCTGCACTAAGAAAGAAGAGACACATTGTAACAGAAAATGGCCTTCCTCAAAATCTTTTAACATTTCTGAAAGTATATACTGAAATATTTTTAGAATAATAATGTATAAACAGTTAAGAGTGACTTGCAACTAATTACAGTCTGCTAGCCTTGACTTGTATATAAGATAAGAGTAGCAGTATGTACCAGATGGGCAGTTAACATGCTGTCTAATAACGTATTTAAAGAGTTTGGTCTTTATGATTGGTAACGTCATGTGCAGAACAGTTCGTGTTTATGTTCATGTTTTAGTCATTCAAGATTTACGTCTGTGGTCTAACACCTTTCTATCATATTTCCTTAACTTAATCAGGTTTTCTTTTGAGTCTCATTTTTTTTAACCTCCTCAACACACACACACACACACACACACACACACACACACACACACACACTCCCAAAACAGTAAAAGCTCAAATCACTAAAAAGATGTCACTGAAGGTGAAACATGTAGTTGCACCTATGGCAAATAATGTTGTCCATTTAGTGAATAAAGTGCTCAAGCCTCACTTTTTTTGGCAGATGTTTTGCAAGTTTTAAAATTGAGTAAACACTACAATAAAAATATTTAATTTAAATAGTACTGCAGTAAATGCACTTTACAAAACTGTATCAAACAGCAAACAACTTTAAAAAAAATAGTGTTTCCCTAAATGGAAAAGTTATAAAACTTATATAAACTTATAGCATTATGCATTATCTTAATTTTATATTTTCGACTACAACCAGATGGAACAAGAAACCAAACAGAAGATAAAATAAAGTCCCTTAGGTTTTAAACCTAATTAATGCAGTCACTTTAGCCAAAAGCATATTTTATTGCTAAATAAAGCAAAATAATGTTTTCTGCTTTTAGCTTTTAGACTAAAGGTTTCGGTAAGCAAAAAAGCAAAACTCCACAGCTCCAGATCAAATTAATCCAGATTAGTGATGCACTATTCAGATGAGACAATTTTCTGTAAATCGGCTTTGACCCACTTATTGTAAGGTGTACATTTTTTTCAGGCTGGTGGGAATAATGCAATTGTTTGGGCAATATTCTTGGCAGATGTTGGCCAATGCAGCTTACCTAAGCATTTTGGCTGACCAAAAAAATCCATTTAAGGCAGCTATGTACTTTATAAACACTTTCATTAGGACAATGCACTATATCACAAGGGTTGTATAGTCATGGGTTGAGTTTAGGAACATTATATTGAGTTCTACTGGTCTCCTTGGCCTTGCATCATCAAAACTTAATTTTATATCAAATATCTTTGTCACAATATAAAATGTGCTGCTCAAAGCATCCAAGTACTTCTATTTAGCTGTTTTGTTTACATGGAATAAAAAGTCCTGCAAAACTATTTCAACACCAAGAGATATTTATGCAATGATGAATGGTTCTAAAGGCCAGTGAAGGTTTAACACCCTACTACTCCAGTGTCTGTATTGAAGCGGTCATAGCTTTATCTTATAAATGTAATTTTTGTTTGTAGATCAAATATTATTTGTCACTTATACATATATAAGTGAGGTTGATGTCTTAAGGTAGAATTTTAACTCACACATGTTAAAAGCTCTGATAAGTTACAAACGCGAATTCTCAGATAAGGCTGTTTTCCGTAATCATTCATTCATTCATTATCTTCCGCTTTATCCAATATTAGGGTCGCGGGGGGATTCCCCATGCCAATCCAGGGGAGAACGTTTCGGGCACTGGGCAGATACACCCAGGACAGGGCGCCAATCTATCGCTGGGCACACACTCACACACACAGATACACTTTATTTGGGGCAATTTGGAGAACTCAATTGACTTGAAAAATATGGCTGAATTTAAATAAAAATTTATATTTCCAATCCATGTTTCATGTGACTTAAATCCATCCATCAATTATCTTTTGCTTTATCCTGTACTAGGGTACGGGGATGGGGGGCTCCCTATGCCCATGCAGTGGAGAACGTTTCGGGATTAGGGCAGATACACCCAGGACAGGTCACCAATCTGGGCACACACTCACTCACACACACACACACACACACACACAAACACACTCTATATGGGGTAATTTGGAGAATTCAATTTACCTTGATCCATGTTTTTGGATTGTGGGAGGAAACCGGAGAACCCGGAGGAAACCCACGCGGACACAGGGAGAACATGGAAACTCCACCCAGATGGAGATTCGAACCAGGAATCCCTAGTGCTGAGAGGCGAACGTGCTAACCACTAAGCCACCGTGCCGCCCGTTTTCCGTAATTTACAGTAATATTTACATGGGTGGCACTGTGGCTTAGTGGTTAGCACGTTTACCTCTCAGCGCTAGAGATTACCGGTTCAAATTCCAATTTGGGTGGAGTTTCAATGTTCTCCCCGTGTCCGTGTGGGTTTCCTTTGGGTTCTCCGGTTTCCTTCCACAGTCCAAAAACATGGATCAAGGTGAATTGAATTCTCCAAATTACCCCATATAGAGTGTGTGTGTGTGTGTGTGTGTGTGTGTGTGTGTGTGAGTGAGTGTGTGCCCAGCGATAGATTGGCGACCTGTCCTGGGTGTATCTGCCCTAATCCTGAAACGTTCTCCACTGCATGGGCATAGGGAGCCCCCCATCCCCGGACCCTAGTAGAGGATAAAGCAGAAGATAACTGATGAATGGATTCAAGTCAGATGAAACATAGATTAAAAATAGAAATTGTTATTTAAAAACAGCCATATATTTGGATTCTGCTCTCCATTCACACATTATTCTACAGATCCAACACAGATTCTCTTCTTTAGAGTAAACCAGCCACTTCTTGGTCTGTCTGCTTACTCTCTCTCTCTCTCTCTCTCTCTCTCTCTCTCTCTCTCTCTATATATATATATATATATATATATATATATATATATATATATATATATATATATATATAGGCGGCACGGTGGCTTAGTGGTTAGCACATTCGCCTCTCAGCGCTAGGGATTCCCGGTTCGAATCCCCATCTGGGTGAAGTTTCCATGTTCTCCCCGTGTCTGCGTGGGTTTCCTCCGGGTTCTCCGGTTTCTTCCCACAGTCCAAAAACATGGATCAAGTTAATTGAATTCTCAAAATTGCCCAATTTAGAGTGTGTATGTGTGAGTGAGTGAGTGTGTGCCCAGCGATGGATTGGCGCCCTGTCCTGGGTCTATCTGTCCAGCGCCCGAGACGTTCTCCCCTGGATGGGCATGGGGAACCCCACCGCGACCCTAATAGAGGATAAGCGGAAGATAATGAATGAATGAATGAATATTCAATATATATATAAAGATCTTTCTTACACACACACACACATACACTTGCAGACACATACACAAGCTCTTACTCTCCTCAGAGATAGAGGGGGAATGTTTGGGAGGCATTCATTGAAATTCAGACCCTAAATATGGCAATCAGTGCAACAATAAAGGACCCAAATTTAATTGGCCCGCCCAGGGCATTAATTTTATAGTTAGTGCTGCACTACAGAGCAGCATATGCTCCCTAATGAATCCCAACGGTTTCTAATAGAATATGTTATATTGATTTACTAAGGAATAAATGGCTGTTTCACCCAATAAGCCAACCGCACTGTAAAAATGAACATCACAACCTAAAAAAGAACGCAGTACCCAGATATAAAGAAAACCACATTCACGCACACACACACACACACACACACACACACACACACACACACACACACACACAAACACAGCATCATACATGCAGGTCATTATGCATCATTACAGAGACTTCACCCTATGACAAACAGCCAAAAAGCCTCTCCTACTCGCACATGAGAGGAATAGCAATGAGTACTGATGGAGGGGGAAAAAAGCCCTTGCAGTCCTGCTTGTGCCACCCTGTGCTCTTTTTTGTAAGACTCAATTGTGCATTGCTTTTCTACCATCGACATCTATTAAGACATTGGATAGCTTCTGGGCCCCTTTTTACTTTTTTACATTGTCCACTCACATTTCTTTCCCGTTACCGCATCATCATGTTACACAAATATTACACACATATTACACAACATATTACACAAATATGCCCAGCGATGGATTGGCGCCCTGTCCTGGGTGTATCTGCCCAGAGCCCGAGATGTTCTCCCCTGGATGGGCATGGGGAACCCCACCGCGACCCTAATAGAGGATAAAGCGGGAGATAATGAATGAATGAAAGATAATTACACAAATACAAATCCAAATTCTCTCTCTAGTGTTTATGTTCTGGAATGCAGATAGAAAATAGCCCTTAGTTATTAGATCTGGCCCCGGCCTCACCCACTGTCAATTTACATGCTTTCACTAGATGTACCCTGGCTCAGGCATCTGGCTAATGTAATACCTAGAGCACAGTCTTTTTACTATTATTAGCAAGCACATTATGAAAAGAAAGCCTGCTTTTAGACTGTAGCCAAATGAGTAACCCAAGCAGGTGACATGTCTTTTTGCACAGAGGTACACATCGTATTGCGTTTACTCTTCATCCATATTTATAAGGGGTCACTCACAGTATCGAGCCCACGAGGCACAAGATGATGTCTAGTAAACAAACGACTCATTTTAGCTGGTGAAATGATCCCTAATGTGTTTAGATCTGCTATATATGAAGGACTTCATAAACATTGGCTTATTTGAGGATGTTTAAAGACACTGTAATTGTGAGTGATTCAATGTTATAACTCAAGTTTGCATGGGTATTCTTCTGAAGATTTGTTTTTACCCTATATATTACAAATATACTAAAAGTTAAGTTTAGGATTTAAGATAATTTGATTCTGGGTGTATGTTCCTCTCCTATGATAGTCTGCCAATCTACCGAGTGTGTTTCAGAATCTATGCTATAAGTGCTGGGATAGGACTCCCAAAACTCAAGCAGACGAGAAAATGAATGGAACTGTTTATGTGAATTAGGTTTGCTTTACATTGTAGGATAAAAAAGTATTTATATATACACATTGTGGTGATGTCTTATCCATGTGGGGACAAAATTTTTATTAATTTAATGAAATCTATTTGTATGTCCCCACTGTGCAGAATTCCTTGGTGTGTGTGTATGTGTGTGTATGTGTGTGTTGTAAATGCAAAGTTTTTTGCATATAGAGATTGTAAAAATTAGTTCCAGTTAAAGTGATTTAGCTTACCTTATAAAGGCCCAAATGCAATGTATGAGAATTTAATTTACAAAGCACACTGACAGAATTTCTTTCCTTATTATACAAATTGCATGATTCCATAGTCTTCTTACCACTGACCGTCTATTTTCATGTCCTCATGTATTTATTTTACTGAAAAATGTTCTAGCTCTTTAAAGGGTCTTGTGTAAACTTTTACATATAGGTAATAATAAATGTATACAATAGCATACTCAGGTTCCTCCTGACCTTAATACATTAACTGTATAAAATACGGTTTGCCATAAAACTCATTCAATATTCTTTACATAACATAAACTACACCGCAAACTTACTAGGGATAAAGCAGCTTTAAGGTACTTTAAGCAATCATTGTCCACAACAAAACAAACCAACTAGATAGAAGGGAAAAAAGGGGGGGGTATGGGTGCAGGATCAGTTAACGATCAGGTTTGATAATTCTACAGTGTAGCTGGTTATCTTCATAACTACTGACTTGTGATGTTCTCATTTTAAAGTCGCTTTGGATCAAAGTGTCTGCTAAATGACTAAATGTAAATGTAATGTAAATGTAGATACAAACTTACACCAGCCAAATGACACACCATATAGACAAGGGTATTTGAACACCGACATGGGATTTTGGGCAATTCCAATTAAGGTTGGTCTCGTCTTTGCATTATACAGTGTTTAAACCTCCAAAAAAGTTTTCTATGCGATTTGAAATTATGTCTGTGAATAAAATTGAATGTTAATGTTGATGCATGGCTAAATGACTGAATGCGATGGCTGAATTGATTAATTATGAGGGCTGGATTTCCCAAAAGTGTTGTAACGCTAAGTATCCCAAAAAAAGTGTCCCAAAAGTGTTGTAACGCTAAGTACATATATATATATATATATATATATATATATATATATATATATATATATATATATATATATATATATATATATATATATATTCATCAGGGGGATTAAGATGAGAAGAGAGTGGAGGCGGCATTTATGTTCCTACCAAATACAGTTTATGCCTGATCTCTTAGTTGAATAGCAAGCACTGATAGTTTTTGATACATCCTCCACTTTCTACTTTGTTGGTGGAACTATCTTGGGCTTTGGAAAATAATGTAATAATGTAAATAATTTTTTTTTCTACTTATTCAAGCATCTTATTTAGTTTGCTTTCAGAAAAGTGTATATTACGCTGTTTGCCATGCCACTGATTAATGCATTTAGGTTAAGAGTGCACCCATTGATAAGCTTGCTTGGTAAGCGATTGGTCAAGAATTGGTTGTTACCCGCTTTTTGTAAAAGTAGCCGAATTTAAATATGATTATTTATTGTTTATATATATATATATATATATATATATATATATATATATATATATATATATATATATATATATATATATATATATATATTATATTTTCTAAATTAATTGTTTCTTTTTTGTGCATTATAATGAGAGATTGTATGGTAATCTGTGATTCAGTTTTCGACTGACGGTCGAACTTAAGAAGGCTTTTAGGAAAGCGCCGTAAAATTCACGTTCTTAAAGTTACGTTGTTCTTAAAGTTGTTCGTAACGCGCTAAGAACGTTCGCTTTTGGGAAATCCAGCCGAGTTGTGTTCTAAAAGTTGTGCTCTAAAATATATTACAATAATGAGTCTCAGGTTTTCAAAGTTACAAATATGCTTTGTCCAAAATGCACATGATGTAATCTGACTGATTGAAACATGTGAATTCAATGATTAGAAGGTGTGTTCCATTACTTTTGTCCATACTTTTGTCCATTTATCCAGTGTATATACATTACATTTAGCCATTTAGCAGGTGCTTTTATCTAAAGCGACTTACAAATGAGAAAACAACACAAGTCAGTAGTTAAGGAGAAACCAGTTATACTGTAGTATAATCAAACTTGATCATTATCCAATCTGGCTATTTTTTTCCTTTATTTTTTTCTTCTTAGCAAGTGCTTGTGGAAGAGATGTGCTTTGAGACATCTCTTAAAGATACTTAGCCTTACAGACAGAGTTGGCAAAATCATTCCACTATTTAGCAGGGGTGAACACTGACATTCTAATTTGACGCCTCAAGTGCATACATGCTTTTAGTATGTTTCTTAATAACCAAAACCATTTTATGAAGTACTAAAAATTTGTCTTTCTATTAGGTGTACTTACGGTACCACTGGTCTGTTGTAGGGGAATAGTGAACACAGCCCTGTGCAGGACCTCATATGTCACAGTGCATCTTGATCTAGATGAATAAAGCAAAGGTGATTGTTGGATGAATATATTTATATGCTACGAACCATGTACAGGCTGTACCTGCTGTAAGCTTGCTGCACTTCTCTAATGTTACTCTATCATTTTTAAATTAATGATGTATGACAGACTTTCAATCTGACTGCTTAATCAGGAAGCTGGTACAATTTAAAAATCTTACATATTAAGTCCTCAATTGAAGACAGGTGTCTTTAGTACTGTTCTTAGAAGAACGATCACCTCCAGTTTCTGAAATAAGGCTTTGTACATTTAATTATTCAGATTCTCAGGTCTGTTTATAGGCAGCCTAAAGAATCTGACCTTCAGGGTTAAATGGAAAAATAGCTTCATTTGGTTAAGCTCTCATAAATATTTAGAGTCTCTGCACCCAGAGGCCTGGCAGTGAATGTTTAATTTTAATAACAGACCATGCCTTATTTACTGTCCATTCAACATAACATAACAAAAAAAAAAAAATCAGGGAAAAACATGCATACATGAAGACCCAAAATAAATCAACAATTAACAATTGTTGAGGCCTCCAACTATCAAAATAGAAAGGGCTATTACTAAAAAGACAGGAGGAGAGAGACAGCAAAATGACATGAAAACATTTTTAGAGATCTAGTTTTGTAGAGCTTTTGACCTGAATCTAGGATTCACTTGTTTAATCGAGGATGTAATTACTCTCTCACCATGAAATTCAGATTCTTATCTACAGCCTGCAAGAGCTTATTATCATTAACTCAAGTGACTCATGAAGTGATTTCTCTCTCTCTTTCATGCCTTCTGTTTTTAGGGAATATATATATTTGTTTTAAACCTGTCACAATCAAACAGTTAGATATTCTCCTCTTAAAAAAATAGTTTGGTTTATTAATAAAGGTGAAAAACTGCAATACAAGCAAGTGCAATGAATCAGGTTAGCAGCAATGCCGACCTTATGACCTTATGTGTTTGTTGGCACTGTTGGCATATGTAGAGTAATGATCATTATGTAATCATTTTTTGGGTGTCCATTTGGCTTTTACTGTTCCTCCTGTTCAAACGGGCACCCAACAGAGACAACAGATCCTAAACAACATGCTTCTGTTCAGCTAACACTTGTATAGTGCTGCATAATGCTACAGCTGTGTATTTTGATTATGTGCTTTGACCTCCATCTAAATGATGAGAGCAAACCACACCTAGCTGAAATACTATGATAAGCACTGACTATGTGGAGTAAAATGAGGATCTTTAAGTTTGCTTCTTTGGTTTACATGGCATATGGACCATATGGGCTGAAAAAATGTGAATATCACTTATCACTGAATTTCAATTAATATTAATAATGCTGTATTATTGGTTGCTTCTTTCTTTCTGCTCTAAACTTGCTTGGCAAAAAGCCCATGACTTTAAATGTTTGACATTGCACTGAAGCTTAAAATCACTTGGTCTGAGTGACTAGCTCTAGACCAGTCAGGTCAGTCTTTCAAAAGTTGCCAACTAATAGCGGTGTTGAGAATACAACAATAATTAAGTGATTGATAATAAAAAAAGAAACATCCTACAAAAGTGTCATGAGTTGGCCATCTGTGCGGCATGAAAACAAAGTCCGTAGTTCAGATAAAGAGATCATCCAAAAGAGTATTTAATGCAGGAGACACCAGAGAACAATATACAGATGCACAAACAAAATATCACGGGTCAAGGGGATTAGAAGTTTTGTTATGAACAGGTGGTGCACAGTTAAGTAAATATTAGCCTGATAATATACACCCAGGACAGGGCGCCAATCTTTCACTAGGCACACACAGAGACACACACACACACACACACCCACACAGAGAGAGAGAGAATACAAAAGAATAGCACAGAGGCAATTTAAGGCAGCCAATTCACCTTGAATACATGTTTTTGGACTGTGGGAAAAAACAGAGAACCCAGTGAAACACACACACTGTTTAAAGGTGTCTGGCTTTGGCAACTCAATGTTGCAGTTATTCACCAAGTTTCTGTTTAAAAAAAAAGAAAAATAGTGTAAAAGAAAAATATTTTACTAAAAAGAACAGTGAACAAAAACAGCTAAATGATCTGGGGACCCTCAAGATTTTTGATGTACCATCATTACATCACCATTACCATTATAGCATTATAATATTGTAAAAATATAAATGAAACATATAATTAAAACATTTCATGCCTTCCATACATATTTACAAAAACAGAGACTGCGACAATACGTCGATCGCGATTGACCGGTTGATCGCGATGGAGGTTTGAGAAAAAAAAGCGTTTATCACGTATTAGCGTTTTTTTACAGCACAGTATCGGAAGCACTTATTCATTCTAAATCGCGATCTCTATCGTTCTGCAAGCGAGCGGTCTGCCCCCCCCTCTCTCGCTGTTCCCAAAACCGGTATGTGGGCACGCCTCCGTGCCTAAATCCGAAGCACTGCCTCGAGAATCATCTACATAAGATAGTTTCTGTTTTTACACTTATTTGACGGACAAGTTGAGTCAAGGACGAGTGAAGCTCAAAAAGAACTAAAATGTTCCTCTTTCATTTAGGCTGGGGGGGTGAATATTTTTTTACAATGTCAAAATAAAAATGCATTTGCTTTTATTAATGTTCATGTTCTGTTTGGGGGCAGCATAGAGGCTTAGTGATTAGGATGTTCTACTCTCAGCGCTAGGGATTGCCAGTTCGAATCCCAATCTGGGTGGAGTTTCCATGTTCTCCCCATGTCCGCGTGGCTTTCCTCCGGGTTCTCTGGTTTCTTTCCACAGTCCAAAAACATGGATTAAAGTCAATTGAATGTTCTGTTTGGGGAAATGTGGGTTACAGTGATTGTTTTACATTTGTGCTGTATACTGTGTGTTTGGGTGTAACTAAAATCCGGTTTTCTCCGTGCTATCTGCTGAAATTGTTATGGTCTGTCACGGAGGGTCGGTGCTCCCTGGGGAGCACCGCCCCTCATCTAGTTGGTCTATGCCCCGGTATGTTTGTTTATGTACTAGTTTGATCACGTGTATTTGTATATCCATGTCTTGCGTTTTGTTATGGTCACGTGTTTTGTGTAGTTACGTTTTGTTATGGTCACGTGTTCCCTGTCTTACGTTTTGTTATGGTCACGTGTTCCCTGTCTTACGTTTTGTTTTGATCACATGGTGGGGGTTTGTCTTGTGTTCACGCCCCTGTAATTATGCACACCTGGTTCCCTGATCACTGTCCCTATTTAGGTTGCTCACTTCCGTCACTCGTGGCTAGATGGTCTTAG
>JAFMOD010000349.1:693626-747297 GCA_019802435.1 Corydoras maculifer
TTATGGTCACGTGTTTTGTGTAGTTACGTTTTGTTATGGTCACGTGTTCCCTGTCTTACGTTTTGTTATGGTCACGTGTTCCCTGTCTTACGTTTTGTTTTGATCACATGGTGGGGGTTTGTCTTGTGTTCACGCCCCTGTAATTATGCACACCTGGTTCCCTGATCACTGTCCCTATTTAGGTTGCTCACTTCCGTCACTCGTGGCTAGATGGTCTTAGTTCGCCCCGTCCACTCTGGCCCACACCCCGTCTCTGGTCCTCGTCCTGTCATCGCCTCGTCCTGTTATTGCCTATTCCTGTTTTACGCCTCGTCCTGTACACCTCGTCCTGTTCTACGCCTCGTCCCGTTTTACGCCTCGTCCTGTACACCTAGTCCGGTCTTCGTCTCGTCCTGCTTCGCCTCGTCCTGTCCGCCTCGTCTTCCTGGTCTGTGTCTATGTTATCGCTTCCCAGTTCACCACCTACTGCCGTTACCTGTATTGTCACACTCCGCTCTACGCGTTCCAGCGGATTGGAACACGACCTCGCTGACGTCAGGCGCCGACTACGCGGTGACGTCAGACTCCAGCCCCGCATCCCCGGTGTTCATCCGCTTCTGTGCATGTTTTGTTCCCATTGGACTGTGAACTCTGTGTGTGTGTAAATAAACGTATTGGCAACAAATCCCCGCCCCTGACTGCGTCGTTCCGAGTAGCGGATCCACCCACTCCGTCGGGTTCCTGCGGGAACCCATAACAGAAATGTGTTTAATAAAAGAGCAATTCTAAAAGAATAGACAGTGCTAACATGATGTGTGTAAACAGGTTTCAATATAAAAGCCTGAAAAATAGAGATTGACCCCGGTAGATCTCAATGACCTGTCCAATGGAAAAGTAGATCTCGGGCCAGAAAAGTGTGGGCACCCCTGTTTTGAGAGAACATTGTATAAATTGGCAAATTACCTTGGCAAATGGAAACATGGGAAATAATTTCTTTTAATATGTGTCTGTTAAATAAAGTTTATTTAAATTTATTTATTTTATTTACAAAAAGTAAAAGTGGGTCGAACCTCCCCCAGAACCAATAATCATCACCTGATGATTGTAAACAAATTTAAAATTAAAATCTAAAATAATAAAATCTGCATAAGCAAAACATTAGTAGTTGAACATCATCAAAAACTAAACTAAATAAGTAGCTATACTGTATAAGAAATAGTTTTCTGATTGGGCAATTATTTTAATTAATTTTCTTATCCACATGCAGTAGTTACATTGGGACTCTTGAATTCACTGTTCATACACAAGCAATTACAAAGTTCCCCACCCTCCACCCTTTCCATCCATAGCTTTTTGCTTTAAAGCCAAAAAGCAAGTAGACTGTGCAGTATTTGCTGCAGAAATGAAACAAAGTTGACCTTCTCTCAGTGATCAAAGCGAGAGTAGGTTTCTGAACAGATCCCCTGCAGAGCGAGGCTGGAAAATGACAACTGTCAACATACAAATACATCACCACACGCACATAAAAAATTAATCAAAATGGTGAATTTGAATAACTTATGCTAAAATGCATACCACATCATCATATCGGTTTGTATGTTTACCTTAACAAATAAGCAGTTTAGTACATCTTGTGCTTAAGGAACCTAATAAGGAAGCTTGTGCAAACAGTCATTTACTACAAAGATGTCACAAATCATTTAGCTATTTATCTAATCATTATCTTTCTAATGAAAGGCTTGGCAGCTGCTCCTTTTTAAATAGGTATTTAAATAGGCAGCATAGCATAGTCAGATGTGCCCCCCCCCCCCCTCACCGAAAGGCAGAGCGGACAGCACGCAGTAAGCTATGATTTTTGCTGGCTGGCACATGGACCCAGAGGACATTAATAATATTAAGTTACTCATCCAATAACAAATAAATAATTAATAATTGGCAGGAAAGTGCTGTGAAAGTGCTATACTTGATGTTATATGTGATGTCTAAGATAAACTATAGGAGGTATATTGGATAAGAAAGAAATACAATTGTCAGTTTAACTGTCAGCATTCAATATTCAGTGACAGAATGATACATTCAGGAGGGAAAGGATAGAAGCAAAGGAGTGTTTTGACATAGTCCCACCCTGAACTCAGAAAAGAACTCAGAAAGTTCAGTGCATGCCCCTGCATGCTTGAACAAGGTCTCAGCCAATTGAATATCAACATATTCATTCATTCATTCATTCATTATCTCCTGCTTATCCTCTATTAGGGTCGCGGTGGGGTTCCCCATGCCCATCCAGGGACGCTCGGGCGCTGGGCAGATAGACCCAGGACAGGGCGCCAACCCATCTCTGGGCACACACTCACTCACACAGACACACTCTATATGGGGCAATTTTGAGAATTTAATTAACTTGATCCATGTTTTTGGACTGTGGGAGGAAACCGGAGAACCCGGAGGAAACCCACGCAGACACAGGGAGAACATGGAAACTCCACCCAGATGGGGATTCGAACTGGGAATCCCTAGCGCTGAGAGGCGAACGTGCTAACCACTAAGCCACCGTGCCGCCCTCAACATATTTATCATTAAATTTATTTTTGATGGGGCTAATTACATGGGATTTTACAACCCAAGTAATCAAGTTTCAGTTCAAGTAGTTTATTTGTATAGTGCTTAGTATATGATAGTATACAAGTATTATCACTTGTATAGTGATAGTACATTGTCATAAAGCAGCTTTACAGTGTTATAAGACTGAATCATGGTGGTTGAGTGTATTACTTAGTGCATTAGTTTTCTTTAATACAACTGTACCTGCTAATTCCAGGACCTTGTGAATCTCTTTCCAAGTGGTCCTTAGCTCTTGGACAACTTTATCTTATTATTCTTACAACTTCTGCTTCAAAAATCCTGTGTGAAGATCCTATTTGTGGTTGTTTTATGGTGAAATGATGTTCTTTACACTCACAGATAATAACGCAATGGTGCACTCTGAAACATTTTGCAAGGACTTGCAATGCCTCTTGGCATTTGTTTATCACAAGATGTTTCTTGAGTGACACCTAAGTAATGAGTAACCTTTTTGTACCTCCATTTCTTTATGGGTTTAGTAATATTTTCCATTGAGAATTGTGTGAATTACATGTGTTGTTACAAACATCTGGTAAAATTTCATGTCAAAAAACTCATCAGTAATATATTTCAATATTTCTTTATCCCACTTTAAAAGATTTTAAAGGTACTCACCAATGTAGAGACAGAGCATACATAATTATGAATATCTAGAACATGTTTTGACAGAGAAATGTAAAATGCAGGCAATCGAATGAAGAGAAAAGTGGAAACAGAAGCCTTCTAACTCCATTAATCCAGCATAAGAATTTATAGAAACTGATGTAATGGGGCAGCAATTTACACATTATATTAACAGTGCGTACTATGAATGAAGAACCAAACCTCATTTCCTGGCACATACTACTGATTTTTTCTGGTTCACTTTTTTATGCTACCAAAATAACTATAACACTTCCACCTTAAAACAAATTAGCCCTACAATTTAAATTTTATTTTAAAATGTTTTAATGGATATTTTATTTAGGTGGCACGGTGGCTTAGTGGTTAGCACGTTCGCCTCTCAGCATTCCAGGTTCGAATCACCATCTGGGTGGAGTTTCCATGTTCAAGTCAATTGATTTCTCCAAATTGCCCCATATAGAGTATGTTTGTGTGAGTGAGTGTGTACCCAGTGATGGATTGGCACCATGTCCTGGGTGTATCTGCCTAGTGCCCGAAACGTTCTCCGCTGGATGGGCATTGGGAACCCCCCCACGACCATAATACAGGATAAAGTGGAAGATAATGGATGGATATTTTATTTAAAATGTCCTTTTTGGGCAAAAATTACAATATATTGTTGGAAAGTTTCAAACATTCATACAATTGAACAATTTTAAGGCATTTTTGTAATATGAATTTTGAAATGAATAATGGCTGTAATATGCAGTATAATGTTGCCTGAATAATGGCATGGTTGTTAAAGTCACCAAGAGATTAAAAATGACAGCTAGTTTAATTATATATATATATATATATATATATATATATATATATATATATATATATATATATATATATATAATTACCTGTCCCTCATTAATGTACTTATGGACTCCGTTGGGTGATTGGTTTGTATTTGTGCACGTCATTTGGTGTTTTTGTATTTAGTTTCCGTATTCCCTCTCCCCCGTGCCTGTCTTTGTTTGTTGTTTAACCCAGGTGTTAGTCGGGTTTGTTATGTTCCCCCTCTTCTGTTGGTGTCCCTACACCATTTTAATGAATAAATCCTGTTTTGTTTTTATGCCCGTTGTTTCTGAACTCTCCTTCCGCGCTCAACCACGGTACAGCGCTGCGCGATATCACCCCGCAGGTTGTATCCGTGGGAGTGTTTTGTACGACGACCGGCGTACGCATTTTTCCCCGCAAAGCCGGTTCCCAGGAAACGCTCGTCAGGCGCAAGACGGGGTACGCATTTCCTCCCACGTAGCCGATCTCCCGGGGAAGAACGAGCGTTTTCTAACAATATATATATATATATATATATATATATATATATATATATATATATATATATATATATATATTTTTTTTTTTTTTTTTTTTTTTAATAAATAAAGTCCTATGACACGATTGGTTAAAACTCTATTCATTGGTTTTCATATTTACTTAAGCCTCCTCTATTTTTTTACAAGCCATTCTTTAAACAATGCTTAAATTTTTTTAACTGGCAGTGCTTATGGCCAGTTGGTGAATACAACGTGTTCTGGGTTCTAAAAAGCTGAAGAGAGTAGGGTAAGGGTAAAAGTAAGGTAACACTAGTAATAAAAACACTTTTTCCTATTTGGAAAAATAGCATCAGCACATTTTCATTTTAAACCATATTCAGTTTTTTGTCTCTTATCCAAGCATTTTGAACTATAACACTATTTTGCATAAGGATTACTGAAATATTCTTCATGATATTTATTTTTTAGGCCATACATATTGTTAACGTAACTTGTTTTAAATATTTTAGCACTGATGTGATTAACCATTGTTTGATTGATTTTGGAATTTAGACACTGTAACTGTTTTTAGTCTGTAACTTTTAAGATAATAATTGGTTTAAGATTATATAAAGGGAGTTCATGAAAACTGTTCTTCCCGTGTCCGCGTGGGTTTCCTCCGGGTTCTTTGGTTTCCTCCCACAGTCCAAAAACATGGATTAAGTCAATTGAGTTCTCCAAATTGCCCCAAATAGAGTGTGTATGTCTGAGTGAATGAGTGTGTGCCCAACGATAGATTGGCACCCTGTCCTGGGTGTATCTGCCCAGCGCCTGAAACGTTCTCCTCTGGATGGGCATGGGGAACCCCCCCCCCCCCCCCGCGACCTTGATATAGGATAAAGCGGAAAATAATGGATGGAGTTCATGAAAACTCCAAGATCGTAATTCAAACCTGGATCTCCAGCAATGAGAAGCAGACATGCTAACCCCTACACCACCATGCTGCCACAATAGCTTTTATTCTTAAAAAAAAGACTTAAACTTTATTATTATTGGTACATTTTAAATTAATTGTCATGATATCATTAATATTTGGCAATACGCATATTTAAGACTCCATTTTGCCAAGTTTACAACTTTAAGCAATATTCATGTTAGCATATTTTGAAGAGGAGATTTAATTAAGGCTTTTTACTTTCAGAGGTTCCACCATCTGTACCAATTAATTATTCCAAGTACACGAAGGAAAACATGAATTATTTATAAATATCTAAACTGTGGTTAATTATTTGAAGCAATCTCTTAAGCTACAACTCTGGTTTTGAATTTGAATAAAGAATCAGATGTCTGAAATGTGGTATGATGTCACCACAAACAAGCCTTTTTAGCCAAATATACAAAGCATAGACATTCATTCATTCATTCATTATCTCCGGCTTTATCCTCTATTAGGGTCGTGGTGGGGTTCCCCGTGCTTATCCAGGGGAGAACGTCTCGGGCGCTGGGCAGATAGACTCAGGACAGGGCGCCAATCCATCGCTGGGCACGCACTCACTCACTCAAACACACTCATATGGGGCAATTTTTGAGAATTCAATTGACTTGATCCATGTTTTTGGACTGTGGGAGGAAACCCGAGAACCCGTAGGAAACCCACGCAGACACGGAGAGAACATGGAAACTCCGCCCAGATGGGTATTCGAACCGGGAATCCCTAGTGCTGAGAGGCGAACGTGCTAACCACTAAGCCACCGTGCCGCCTTAAAGCATAGACAAAGGACCAAAATCATTTGTTAAAGGTGTTGTATTAAGTTTACACAGGTGTATAAAATGAAACATAAAGTCCTGCATTTTGGACAAGCAGAATGCTTGCAACCATTGATAAAAGGCCATTTTCTATTCTAACAGGACTGTGCCCCACTGCACAAAGCAAAGTGGATAAAGTCCTGACCTCAAGTTTATCCAACCCCTTTGCTATAAACAAGAGAATAGATTGTTTGCCTAGCTTTTTTGTCACTGTTTTACAAACACTTTTCGATAATAATGGGCAAAAAATGCCCACAAAAATGCTCACAAATATTCCATAAGTCTTCCATAATAGTGAAATAAATAATAGCTGCAAAAATCTTAACTTTAAAGTTCTATAAAAGCTCCTATACTGTTACCTATACACACTTTTTTTACTTTAAAATGAAATTGCTTATTAGGCTTTATTTATGTTCAACATTCAGTGTCAAACTGTGTATTTCAGTTACACCAGTGGCAAAACCCTAGGCATACCAAAAATCTCACGCTTACTGAAAAGAGCAATCCTACTGCTGACACTCCTAAAGTTCTCAAGATATAACAGGATGTGAAATCATTACTCAGACCCAGAGGGGTAGAAATGTACGATGAAAGCTCAGTGAACTTTATTCCTTGGTTCATTTCAGACCAGACTTTTCAGCATACCTCCATGCATTACTTTTAACCAAAGCAGCAGGTCGCATTTTGCTCTGAGTGGTAGAAAGTTTGGGGAAGCTGAAGAAGTCCTCAAATGTTCAAAATTCAGATGAATTATATACCCACAAACATGTGAACACTACTCATTCTCAGTGAATTCGGGCAAAGCTCGCTTGTTCTTAATATCGTGATCATGTCCATGTCCATTTCTTGTAGCATACAAGATATCTACATATATGCATATATACATTATAAAACCTGACAAAAATCTTCTCTGCAAACTCATACAAACACATTTATTTTATTTATAATTAATTTACTGTTGCTATGCTATTTTACAATATGTTATTTTGTTAATTAGATTACAAAAGTTGGCGCCCTGTCCTGGGTCTATCTGCCCAGCGCCCGAGATGTTCTCCCCTGGATGGGCATGGGGAACCCCACCGCGACCCTAATAGAGGATAAGCGGGAGATAATGAATGAATGAATGATTACAAAAGTAAAACACTTACCTTTTGCTTACACCATGTACTCCCGCAACTATCTAATAGAAAAGAAAGTCCCACCTCAAAATGACCTTATTGGACTGTTCTTTAAAATAATAATATTTTTTATTGGTTTGAAGCATTTTTAATAATGTGACATCAGACATGGGCTTTAAAAAAGTGTTTCCTGAAGACGATGCTCTGCAGTAAATGGTTAAACAATTTTAATGGATCAAAGCAGATCTGGTACTATCTACAAGGGAACCACCTTTGGCTGATGTGTGGATTTAATCTGCCATGTGTTTGGCCCATATCTTGCAACCAGTTTCTGGAAAGAAAGCCACTTTAGGAAACCATCTCCAATTGATGACCCTAAATGACTCACATGCAACACATTTTAATTATTCACTGAAAAATTAAACCCTGACTAATAAATTAGTTATGCCAAGTATAAAAATGTTAGACCATGAAAATAAAACGTTTTAAGAAAGTAATTTAAATATTTATTGATTAGTTACATTTTTGCTATTTTTACACTCACCACATGCACAAATTGGTGTTAAAATAAAACTATATTCAGCAAAGTCTTGTATTAAATTGTAAATTTCTGCAATGGATTACAAAAATCTGGAAGCCTGCTGATGGTTTTGTCATGAAGTATTTAATAAAGAGGCTTATAGATTTTAAATTCTGTTTGGGACACTTAGCAACTTGTGCTCAGCACTTCTCTACTTCACTGAATTTTTCTTTGCATGTCAAACCATCTTTTTAATCTTTGCTGCTTTTTAGTGGAATGTTCTTAAATTATAAATTGTTGTCACCTATTCAGCACCAGTGATTCACAGTCTTAGCTTCCATTCTTTGTGAAAAGCAAACAATGTGACATTCCACTGTGAAGCTTAGCATATGACATACATGTAGCAATGACATACACAGATGGGAAATTAAATATATCTTTATCTTTGTAACATTAGTGGTGCAATGATTGTCACTGGGATGTCCCCCACACACACACACACATTCAAATTGGACTTTTGGTACACTTTGTTATAAAGTGATACATTTGAATAATAAAAAGTGTCATAACATTTGTCCATTTTTATTAGATTTGTATTGGCTTTTAGTTCATTTTCATGTGCATTGCAAAATACTGATAATAAAGTAATGCTTACTGGGTTTTGTAGAGCAGTACATTCTCTTTTGATCCCTAAAAACAAGAGTATAAGTGCTGGGGAGGAGCACCTTCTCTTTTAGTCTTCAGCTTTAAATTGTATAATTTTCTGTTGTTAAGCACTGTTAATTGTAATGGCCTTATGATTCCATTTTTTCTGGGTTTCTTGTGTAATGTTTTTTTTATCAGTTACCTGCTTAATGACAGATCTGGATTGTATCGCTGAATGTATATTAGTCATCATACTTATTGCATAAAAAAATTATAAGTTACTAATCAATATTGGCTATTAATCATGTAAATAATCGTGAAACATTACACACAGAGTAGCACGGTGGTTTAGTGGCAGATTCTCCCAGATTTCCAAAAAGACATTTTAAGGTAGAATTCAAGATCAATCACCACTAGGTTTTTATTTGTATGCAAAAAAAATAGTAATACATGTTGAAGCTTGGGCGGCACGGTGGCTTAGTGGTTAGCACGTTCGCCTCATAGCGCTAGGGATTCCCGGTTCGAATCCCCATCTGGGTGGAGTTTCCATGTTCTACCTGTGTCTGCGTAGGTTTCCTCTGGGATCTCCGGTTTCCTCCCACAGTCCAAAAACATGGATCAAGTCAATTGAGTTCTCCAAAATTGCCCCATATAGAGTGTGTCTCCTGGGTGTATCTGCTCAGTGCCCGAAACGTTCTCCCCTGGAGGGGCATGGGGAACCCCACCGCGACCCTAATAGAGGATGAAACGGGAGATAATGAATGAATGAATGAATGTTGAAGCTTTTTTCCAGGCTTTAACCCTCTGGTTAACCTAGGATCTGGTATTTAGGGAATTTGCAAATCTAATTGCAAATAAGAACAGACATCAGATAATTTCTGAATAATTTACTTCATAAATACCTCAATAAATGATAAGTTGTTTGTCATTGTCCTTGGCCATTAGGTCATCAGATTTATTTAGAACCAAGAAATATCAAAATAAATAGAAAAGCTTTGCTTCTGAAATAAATATAAGGTTGATCTGGATCTGAAATTTAGGTATGATGTTAAGATTGTTGAAACCCATCACTTGTTTTATCCATCCTTCTATTATCTTCCGCTTTATCCTCTATTAGGGTCACATGGGGGTTCCCCATACCCATCCAGGGGAAAACGTTTTGGGCGCTGGACATATACACCCAGGACAGGGCGCCAATCTATCGCTGGGCTGAGAGGTGAATGTGCTAACCACTAAGCTACTGTGCCGCCCCACTTCTTTCATAATAAGACAAAAAAAATTATGGTTTGAATTGTGTAACATTTGTATCTGAGTCTTAATCATCAACATTATGAGCATATGCACATTATGACACAAAGGAACCTTAATAATCAGCTAAGTGTCCTCACTGAATGCATTAGTCAAACACCTAATGCATTTGGCTTTACCATCAACTTTTAAATATTTAAACCTTTAATTTAAATTAGTAAAGCAACTCCAGTCCAATGATGCAGTTTCGTGACACAAGAGAAATAAGACAAATAGAAACAGATAGGAAAATCGATTAAGACTTTAATCTTTTTAATGTTTGTAACACAGCTGAATTGCAAATAAGAACAGATGTCAGATAATATCTGAATAATTTACTTCATAAATACCTTGATAAATGATAAGTTGTTTGTCATTGTCCTTGGCTATTAGGTTATCAGATTAATTTACAACAGAGAACATCAAAATAAATACAAAAGCTTGACTTCTAAAATAAATATAAGGTTGATTGCTTTAGTCTTCTGTTTTCTGAGTGTAAAATGCATTTGATTATCAAACACACCACTATGTACTGTAATCTGGTTTACATCAGAAAGAAAATAAAATATACTCCTGGGCAAAAAAAAAAAAAAAAAAGGGTCGGATCAAAATTGCGTAATTTTAATTCTGGTCATAACAACAAATATTTTGTGGGAACTCATCATGGTTTATGGGTGCAGTGATCCCAACTTAGAGCTGATTTCACACGTGTACTGTTTAAGGAACAGAGCAACTGAAGGAGTTCGTTTTAACTTTATCTGAAATTGATTTATGCAGAAGTGTGAATGCAGTATTTACACTCAAATGTGGACCAAATCAACCACTTTTATTCCTATATGAGATCATTTTAATAAGGTTCCAAACATACCTTGCTGATGTTTATTTGAAATGAGAATTATTAAGAGAACAAAGCAACATGTATATGTTACAGTTAACCAGATTAGTCATGATAACAGCATACCTGAAGCAATGAACCCAATTTGGTGGACGTTGATCTAATCAACTAATTAGATTCCACAAATGTATGCCATTTCGTTGGTGTAGGTTTACATGGTACATCACCCAGCAATTATGCAGTTGAAAATGAAATATTGTTATCTGCTTAAACAACCACTGTTCCACACTTAAGTTACATTGTAAAATATTTACTTTTTCTGGTATTCATTGCTCTCACCTCAGACAGGTTCAATCAAAAAGCATTTAATAATCGATCAGTAATAATCCGATATCCGATATTATATCCAATATATATTTTTTACCTAATGACTTAGGCTCTAAAACTGTTATTTCATATATTTGTTTTGTTCTTGCTCATATTCAGTTAAATAATTTTTTTCCAAGATCCTTTTTGTTGTGATTATGAGATGCACTTTTTTTGCCTAGGAGTTTACATACATTGATCTGCCTTTCAGGCAGACTGCTCCATGTCTTAAAGAAACATACGAGGGTATCAAGGTTGTCGTGGATGATTTCATTTGTTCGGTCCCATTTCGTTAAGTTACTGGGGTCCTATGAGTTCCCCCAAAATACATAATGATGCTTAGTAGAACTGGCAAATCTAGAGCCTCGAGTTTTCTGGGCTGATAGACAAAGTGTGTGATCAATGTTGTTTGTAATGGGATGAAGGACAAAGCGTCAGGTTTTAATCCAGTACTGGAACGTGAGGGTTTTGTTTTCCAATGTAATGAACAGCTTTCTGCTAGACTTTACAATGATTATGCCTATTCTACTGCATACAATACAAAACATAAAAGATGTTTGGTTTTTGTTATGTTTCATTTTGTTTTAAGTCAGGAAAGTTAGGTACAGTTGCACAGACAGTTAGGAACGAGTGCATGTAGGTGCTTTTGGCACCTTACTCACATTGTGCAACGGAAAGATAAATAGTGTGCATAAGAACATGTGTTCAAAAATAAACCCAGACCAAAAAGCAGCAAAGAAAAGCATACACACACACAGGGAGCGCATGAACTTCCCTGCGAAGACACAAAGTTTGCATAAATCTCCAGCAGGCATCATCTCTCTCTTTATGCCGACAGTTTGTCTGGCGCTGAGGGACAGAAGGAGGAGGTCAGCAGGAGTTGTTAAACAGTGTGGGATGCGTGTGTGCATGTGTGTGCACATGTATATGTGCAATCCCTCACTCAACCTTATTCATATAATCACTTACAATATTTTTGCTCTCTGGCTCCCGACATTGCGTGGAGCAGAAAACAGTTTGGTCACATCAGTGGACAGAGGTGGATGGAAATTAAAGGACAGGATAAACCATACTGATTGGAAGAGTGGGCAGTCATCCCCACACACATGCACACACGCATATTTTACCAGCTTCTTTACCACTGCTCCACCATCAGGTCAAGAACTCGGTTTATGTTCAGATCTGAATCTAGGCTAAAGTCGCATTCCGTAAAAGGGGCTGCTGGTGGTGCAAGAGAGTGCAGGCCGGAGGTTAGGGACTCTAGCCAATCGGCTGCATCAAATGTGGGTACGCCAGACCTCCTTTTCCTGGAAGACACTCTTTGAGGAAGGGGAGAAGAGATGGGAAGAGGAGGAGGGATCAGGTTAGGTTCATGAATTGGACCACTGGCAGGGGAAGGTGGCAGCTCTAATAGTAATGAGGAGCAGAGAGGCGATGACAGGCCATTTTCATCTTTGGAGATGTGCTTGCTGGCCTGCTGTTGGTCAGGTGCTGGAGTGAGTGGAGCAGATCCTGACTGAGTAATAACATATGATGGGTGTTCTGAATCAATAGGATTACTATCTGGAAAAAAAAGTAGTAAAACTTTCAAAATTAAAGAAAGTTTTTATTGATTATATTGTAACTAGTACACATTAATTTGCAGCAGTGGTTCTCAAACTCTGGTACATAATGCTCCTCCCCAAGAAATATTTATTAGATTTAAGTTCTGCAGCTGGGAATAAATCACAGATTCAACCCGGATCTGTTTTGTTTTAAATTAGAAGCACTATTATTGGGAAAAAACAAAACACTGCATTTAAGTAAAACGTGCTTTGGATAATTTTACATTTGCATTTAAATGCATCTTGGAACAATTATTTCTAAAGTTCCTTCCATTATCTTCCACTTAATTCTACATTACTGTTGCAAGGTGGTCCAGCAAAATCTTACATGTCAGGATGTTGTGTAAATATGCACTGTAGATTAATGAATCTATTCCATTCTGAACAGCATCAATATCACTTCTCCCAAGCCCTTTATTAATCTTCAAAAAATTTTTATGTCATGATACACTTTCATTAACAAGTGCTGTAAAGACTTTAATAGAGCGCTATAAAACATGGCTTACAATTACACCTGATTATTATCCTATTAATTGACTACACCTTCAAATGATATGCTAATCCTAAATGCTCGTATACTTTTGCCAATAACAGCTACTTAACATTAGATTCTAATCTTTATTAAATAACTGACCAAATGGAATATTTTTTATTTGATTGACCTGATTAGTTTTATTTACTTTTAGGACTAAATTAAATAAAGATTTAGGGTTCACAAACATTTAAGCACCACTGTATATGGACTGATAAGACCAAGATAAACATTACAAAAATGATGGAAATGGGAAAAACAGAATAATTCATTTAAATAGATTTGGATAAAGCAAGACAAAGCTCCAAAAACACTGCAACTTAATAAAGGACATCATCAGGAAAAAGGAAAAAGGTTCAAACATGTCAATTAACAAATCTTAACACAATTAAGCACCATTTTACTTGAAACAAAACTGAAAAAGAATGTAGACAGGATCAAGACAGGATTTACACAAGAAAACACATTAAATACACAAAGGAATAATGGGGGAAAAAAGGGATGTGATCTAATTAACTAAAGATGAAACAAGCAGGCACATTAAACATTGATACAGAGGAAAGTAAACAAAATCACATAGATCAAAGGATAGTGTACTCAGAATGGGAAGTGGATGGGCCAACCTATGACTAAACTTAAAAACATGTTTAGACTACAAGCAGAAAGGTTCTGTGTTCACTCCACCCTTACAATCGTTTATGATGTAAAATGATGTAATCGTTTATGATATGATGTTTAAATTTCCCCATTGTGGGATTAATAAAGTATATCAATCAATCAATGTAGTTGAACAAAAGCATTCAATCAGGACAGAGGTCTTGAAACCATTGAAACATCAGCAACTGTTAATGGTATTGTAATCATTTATATTGCTGTGAAATAAATCAGTAGATAATAAATATGGGACTACCTATCCATCCATTATCTTCCGCTTTATCCTATATTAGGGTCGCGGGGGGTTCCCCATGCCCATCCAGGGGAGAATGTTTCGGGCGCTGGGCAGATAGACCCAAGACAGGGCGCCAATCTATCGCTGGGCACACACTCACACAGACATACACACTCTATATGGGGAAATTTGGAGAACTCACTTGACTTGATCCATGTTTTTGGACTGTGGGAGGAAACCAGAGAACCCAGAGGAAACTCTCACGGACATGGAGAGAACATGGAAACTCCACCCAGATGGGGATTCGAACCGGGAATCCCTAGCGCTGAGAGGCGAACGTGCTAACCACTAAGCCACCGTGCCGCCCAATATGGGACCATGTTACTCTTATAATCTATATTAATTACTCCTCTGTGTTTACTTTTGAGTTGGCACACACCTTTTTCAGGGACGGTAACTGCACTAAAAAGTTTGAGAACCACTGACAAACAAGTTAGATTTTAAGAAGTCATATTTACTAACCAGAGCAACCAACGGGATCCTCCAAAATGTCATCAATAGAATCATGTGGGTCCATCTAAAAAGTTATGATACACAACATATTTTAATCAAGCTGTTATTATGTTTGTAAATAATCACAGTCTATTCTAATGTATTAAAAAAACTTCAAAAAGAGTACTTGAACCTGTGCAGGAAAAAAAAACATCATAATAACCGTTTTACATTGGTCTTTTTTATTTGAATAAGCTGTAACATGAAAGAAGCTGGTGACCTGCTGAGGATATTCTTTGCAAAAATATACAATCCAGAAAACTTATAATTCATAAATGAAACGAAAATAAGAAACAGTATTTGAATTCCTTTTTAATTTGATTATTGTGTGCAGTTAATTTTAATTTTTAAAATGAATTTTAATGAAATCACACTACATAATAAAAACTTTTGTGTGAGATCCTTTATCCTCATTCATTCATTATCTCCCGCTTATCCTCTATTAGGGTCGCGGTGGGGTTCCCCATGCCCATCCAGGGGAGAACGTCTCGGGCGCTGGGCAGGTAGACCCAGGACAGGGCGCCAATCCATCGCTGGGCACACACTCACTCACACAGACACACTCTATATGGGACAATTTTAAGAATTCAATTAACTTGATCCATGTTTTTGGACTGTGGGAGGAAACCGGAGAACCCGGAGGAAACCCACGCAGACCCCCCCCCCCCCCCCCCCCCCCCCCCCCCCCCCCCCCCCCCCCCCCCCCCCCCCCCCCCCCCCCCCCCCCCCCCCCCCCCCCCCCCCCCCCCCCCCCCCCGAGAACATGGAAACTCCACCCAGATGGGGATTCGAACCGGGAATCCCTAGCGCTGAGAGGCGAACGTGCTAACCACTAAGCCACCGTGCCGCCGAGATCCTTTATCAAAAAAGTATTTCCAGCTACCCTGTTTAGTACACACTGGTGAATTTACTACATTCATTCATGCGGCACATCATACTGGTAAATTTGGCATGTTGGACCTAACTACATGAAACAGAAAACAACTTGTGTAAAATAATAAGTTCATTTGAATAGCTGTAATTTGGGGGAGCCATTGACCTCCACAGCGGGTCATAAAGAGCAGTGCAAAAAGGGCAGCTTAACTTCCGCCATTGGGGAGGGACATCCCTCAGCTAGGCAGTGGCTAGCAGTGGGTAAGCATCTTACAGCTCACTGCCAACAGCAATGCGTAGCAGCTGCAGTTCCTGTGGTCATCGCAAAAGAACGTCAAGATATAGATTTCACGTTATACACATTCCAAAATCTTTTTAAAAGCATTTCCTGAAAATTAGAAAGTCCTTTAGCCGAAAAGACAGGCCAATGTAAAAATTGCGTCTTGAGTAAACTGACAGACAGACACACACAAACACACACACACACACACACACACCTGTACTCTTTGAATAGCCTCCTGCAGAAGTTCTTCTAGGCTCCGTTCAGCAGGGGGTGGAGCTTGCTCGGGGCTCGCCGTGATTTGCATAGGAAGCTCAAAATCCTGGGCAATGGAGTCACTAGGCTGACAGGAAAACACCTGCTGATAGAGCAGGTAAAACATATCTGTTTAAACCCACAAAACATTATGAGTGCATAAATGTATTATAAGCATTCAACAATTGACAAGCTGTGTGTTTTTTTTACCTGTGTGAATAGCACTGCCTGTCTTTCCAAGTCTGGCTTCCCTCTGAAACATCCTGGTTCCTGCTGCAGGAAAGGATGTAGGGAGCCTCCACACAGCTGGAAATAAGAGAGGAAAAGAGGATTGGCAAACATCAACAATGCCTAAGCCAAGAAAAATTACTTCCAGCACTAAACTGATATAAAAAACAGGTCTAATGTATCACTGCAACAAATAAAATTAAAGCTTTTTTTTCTTTATAAATCCATCCATCTATTATCTTCCGTTTTATTCTCTACTAGGGTTGTGGCGGAGGGTTCCCCATGCCCATCCAGGGGAGAACATTTCGGGCACTGGGCAGGCACCCAGGACAGGGCACCAATCTATCGCTGGGCACACACTTACTCACACAAACACACACAGACACACACACAGAAACACACTCTATATGGGATTTTTTGGAAAATTTTTGGAGAATTGATCTTCATCCATGTTTTTGGACTGTGGGAGGAAACCGGAGAACCCGGAGGAAACCCACCCTGACACGGGGAGAACATGGAAATTACACCCAGATTGGCATTCGAACTGGGACTCCCTAGCACTTAGAGACGAATGTGTTAACCACCCTGCCACCCTCTTTATAAATCAATTTGCTAAATTAAATGATTCTCAGACCAGGCAGACCTAAACGTATAGTGAGGGTTTGCTGGGAACGTCTGGCAGAAGAACCCGTCAGACGGATGTTTAACTCTCACCTCCGTCAGAGCTTCAACCACATTCCGGGGGAGGTGGGGGACATTGAGTCTGAATGGGCCATGATCCGTTCCTCCATTGTTGAGGCGGCGGAAAGGAGCTGTAGTCGGTGCCACCTCCGTTAGAGCTTCAACCACATTCCGGGGGAGGTGGGGGACATTGAGTCTGAATGGGCCATGTTCCGTTCCTCCATTGTTGAGGCGGCGGACAGGAGCTGTAGTCGGTGCCTGTCGTGGCGGTAACCCTCGAACACGGTGGTGGTCACCCCGTGTAAGGGATGCCGTCAAGTTGAAGAAGGAGTCCTATCAGGCATGGTAGGTCGGTGAGACCTTGGAAAGTGGCTTTCGGTCAGCTCCTAGAAGATTCTGGCAAACTGTCAGGCGCCTCAGGAGGGGAAAACAGTGTGCCACTAACACAGTATATAGTGGAGGTGGTGCACTGTTGACTTCGACTGGGGACGTCATTAGGCGGTGGAAGGAATACTTCAAGGACCTTCTCAATCCCACCAATATGCCCTAAGGAGAGGAGGCAGAGTCAGAGGACCTGGGAGGAGAGTTGTCTATCACTGGGGCTGAAGTTGCTAAGGTAGTCAGAGAGCTCCTTGGTGGCAGGGCTTAAGGGGTGGATGAGATCCGCCTGTAGTTCCTCAAAGCTCTGGATGTTGTGGGGCAGTCTTGGCTGACGCGCCTTTTCAACATTGCATGGTCATCGGGGGCAGTGCCTCTGGAATGGCAGACGAGGGTGGTGGTGCCTCTTTTTAAAAAGGGGGACCGGAGGGTTTGTTCCAACTACAGGGGAATTACACTCCTCAGCCTCCCCGGAAAAGTCTATGCAGGGGTACTGGAGAATAGAGTCCGACTGATAGTCTAACCTCGGATCCAGGAGGAGCAGTGTGGTTTTCGTCCTGGTCATGGAACACTGGACCAGCTCTTCACTCTCTGCAGGATCCTCAAGGGTTCATGGGAGTTTACCCAACCAGTCTACATGTGTTTTGAGGATCTGGAGAGGGCTTTCGACTGTGTCCTTCTGGGTATTTTGTGGGAGGTGCTTCGTGAGTATTGAGTACATGGCTCCTTACTACTGGCCATTCAGTCCCTGTATTTGCGAAGCAGGAGCTTGGTTCGCATGGCTGGCAGTAAGTCTTGTAAGACTTGTTTCCAGTGAGGGTTGGACTCTGTCCTTTGTCACCGGTTCTGTTCATAATTTATATGGACAGAATTTCTAGGCGCAGCCAGGGTACAAAGGGTGTACTGAGGATCACGTCACTGCTGTTTGCAGACGATGTGTTTCTGTTAGCATCATCAGGCTGCGAACTTCAGCTCTTACTGGATCGGTTTGCAGCCGAGTGTGAAGCGACCGGGATGAAAATCAGCACCTCCAAATCTGAGGCCATGGTTCTCATTTGGAAAAGGGTAGAGAATCCTCTCTGGGTCAGGGATCAGGGATCTTGCCTCAAGTGGAGGAGTTTAAGTATCTCGGGGTCTTGTTCACGAGTGATGGGAAGATGGAGCGTGAGACTGACAGACGGATCGGCGCGCGGTCAGCAGTGATGCGGACCCTATATCGGTCCGTTGTGGTAAAGAAGGAGCTGAGCCATAAGGCAAGGCTCTCGATTTACCAGTCAATCTACTTTCCGACCCTCACCTATGGTCTTGAGCTTTGGATAATGACTGAAAGAACAGGAACGCAAATACAAGCAGCCGAAATGGGTTTTCTCCGCAGGGTGGCTGGGCTCTCCAGAGATAGGGTGAGAAGCTCGGTCATCCGGGAGAGACTCGGAGTGGAGCCGCTACTCCTCCGCGTTGAAAGGAGCCAGTTGAGGTGGTTTGGGCATCTGGTAAGGATGCCTCCTGGGCGCCTTCCTAGGGAGGTGTTCCAGGCAAGTCCAGCTTGGAGGAGACCCCGAGGAAGACCCAGGACACGCTGGAGGGATTATATCTCTCAGCTGATCTGGAAACGCCTTGGGGTTCCCCCAGTCGAGCTGGTGGAGGTGATTGGGTCTCACTACTTCGGTTGCTGCCCCCGCGACCGGAACCACGGGCAAGCGGAAGAGAATGGATGGATGGATAGTACAGTTTAAATTATTGTTTCTTTTTTATTTATAATTTATTAGATAATTGTATGACAATAATTATTACAGTTCATTGCTGTAAATAGTTAACAGCATTTATGTTAGCCAATAATAATATATGCACTGATTTTTGCTATTTAGTAGGTTTGAGACCAAGTTTAGGTATCAGATGATAAATTGTAAATACTAAGATGTCTTTGTGTCTGTATATTCTGTAACTATTTCTGGTTGGAAAAAGGCCCAGACCACCTCTGCGTCAATGCCACAGGAGCATGTACAGTCATGGCCAAAAGTTCTGAGAATGACACAAATATTATATTTTCACATCTGCTGCCCTTTGGTTTTTATGTCTGTTTGTCAGATATTTTTTATCACATACAGAAATATAATTGCAATCATATTATGAGTAAGAAAAGCTTTTATTGACAGTTAGAATGAGTTGCAATAAATATTTGCAGTGTTGACCCTTCTTCTTCAGGACCTTTGCAATTCTCCCTGGCATGCTCTCAATCAACTTCTAGACCAAATGCTGAATGATAGCAGTCCATTCTTGCACAATCAATGCTTGCATTTTGTCAGAATGTGTAAGTTTTTGTTTGTCCACCCATCTCTTGATGATTGACCACAAATTGATGGGATTAAGATCTGGGGAGTTTCCAGGCCATGGACCCAAAATCTCTATGTTTTGTTCCCTGAGCCATGTAGTTATCACCTTTGCTTTATGGCAAGGTGCTCAATCATACATTCTGGAAAAGGCATTGTTGATCACCAAACTGCTCTTGGATGGTTGAGAGAAGTTGCTCTTGGAGTACATTCTGGTACCATTCTTTATTCATGGCTGTGTTTTTAGGCAAGACTGTGAGAGAGCTGATTCCCTTGGCTGAGAAGCAACCCCACACATGAATGGTTTCAGGATGCCTTACAGTTGGCATGGGACAAGACTGGTGGTAGCGCTCACCTTGTCTTCTCCGAATAAGCTGTTTTTCAGATGTCCCAAACAATTAGAAAGGGGATTCATCAGAGAAAATGACTTTACCCCAGTCCTCAGCAGTCCACTCCCTGTACCTTTTGCAGAATATCTGTCAGCAATTCCTCGCTTTCCCCCTCTCTTCCGCCTGAGGGCGCTCGGCCCTTCTCGCCGGAATTCTAGGCACAGCTGTGGCTGGTTCCAGGTCGTTAGTGGTCCTATATAACTCTGCTTTGCTAAAGCCACAGCGTGTTGGTTTATTGTGTTTACGTGTATTTGAGTGTAGTCATTTTTACTATTCTTGTTTTGTAGCGCTGATGTCCTCCAGCCTTGGCGTCGTCCTGATCGGGGGCCCGGGTTGCGCTTCCTAGGACGAGACTGCGCGCTTCTGCAACACTTACATTAGTTTTCGGTAGCACCGCTTTGCGGCTGTGTTTTGTGTTCCTTTAGCGACAGCTCTTTCAGTTTTGTTTTTTTGCAGCACCGTTTTGCGGCTCCGTGTGGTGTTATCCTTTGGTGGACTTAAATAAACTGTCACTGGACGTTTTGCACGCAAAACCAGTGTTGAGTGCTCTGTTGGTTCGCGTGCTAACAATATCAGTCTGTCCCTGATGTTTTTTCTGGAGAGAAGTGGCTTCTTTGCTGCCCTCCTTGAGACCAGGCCTTGCTCCAAGAGTCTCCGCCTCACAGTGCGTACAGATGCACTCACACCTGCCTGCTGCCATTCCTGAGCAAGCTCTGCACTGCAGGTAGCCCGATCCCGCAGCTGAAACACTTTTGAGAGACGTTTTTGGCGCTTGCTGGTCTTTCTTGGGCGCCCTGGAACCTTTTTGGCAACAATGGAATCTCTCTCCTTGAAGTTCTTGATGATGCGATAGATTGTTGACTGAGGTGCAATCTTTCTAGCTGGATTACTCTTCCCTGTTAGTCCATTTTTGTGCAGTGCAATGATGACTGCACGTGTTTCTTTAGAGATAACCATGGTTAACAGAAGAGAAACAATGATGCCAAGCACCAGCCTCCTTTTAAAGTGTCCAGTGGTGTCATTCTTACTTAATCATGATAGATTGATCTCTAGCCCTGTCCTCATCAACACCCACACCTGTGTTAATGGAGCAATCACTGAAACGATGTTAGCTGGTGCATTTAAGGCAGGGCTGCAATGAAGTTGAAATGTGTTTTGGGGGATAAAGTTCATTTTCTAGGCAAATATTTACTTTGCAATTAATTGCTGTTAAGCTGATCACTCTTTACAACATTCTGGATTATATGCAAATTGCCATTATAAAAACTGAAAACTTTGTAAAAATTAATATTTGGATCATTCTCAAAACTGTTGGACTTGACTGTAGTATTCTAAAACCTTTAGGGACATGGGGAGGGGAGAATGTTATTGATATTTTAATGTATTCAATTGTTTATTTTTTAAGCCACCAGTGATTACGGACAAAGTGGTAAAAGAAGGTAAATACTCTAGACAGTATACAGACACTCTCATTTACAATTCTATGTTTTGAATTCATCTACTTCCCAGCGATGGATTGGCGCCCTGTCCTGGGTCTATCTGCCCAGCGCTCGAGACGTTCTCCCCTGGATGGGCATGGGGAACCCCACCGCGACCCTAATAGAGGACTAAGCGGGAGATAATGAATGAATGAATGAATGAATTCATCTACCTACTTGTGTTTGGAATGTGAAAAGAAACCTGTGCCTAACTTGGAAAATCCACTCAAAGACATGGAGAACACGGAAACTTCACACATACAGACCCTTATAGCTGTCATGCTAAAAAAACAGGATTTTAATGTAATAAAGTAACAGCTGCTACTATTACAATTGTATTTTTTATGTATTGACTATTTTTATCACTTCCACGTATCATATAGGTGCACTTTGTATTTCTCCAATTACAGACTGTTGTTAGTCTGTTTCTCTAATAACTTTGTTATATCACATTATTTTTATGATTGTTATGTCTGATGACATGTGGATCAGACATATGAGTGTTGCTGGAGACCTCAAACCCTATGTCCACTCTCTGTGAACTGTGCTGGACATTGGTTAGTGAAAAAAAAACCTCTGATGTGTCCTATCATTATTTGATCAGTATAGAATAGAGTAACAGCTACACTTAACATGTTTGTGAGACTTACTTGTGTAACTTTGTCGATTGTTTTTTCTCTGGGTCTATTTCGAATCCTCTTTCTCATTTCCTGCTCCACACTCTGCTCTTCTGCTGTCTGCTCTGACCTCCAGAAAGTACTGGAGGGCACTGAAGGTAATGAGACCAGCATGGTTGGGCTTGATTCACCACAAGAAGATGGAGAGGCCAGGAAATTCGCACCAGCTAAACCTTGTTCCATTGTTTCTGATGACTGGATGAAAATCTGTGAAGGGCTTGTGGACATGTCTACATCAGAAGGGCTCAGGCTAGGTGTTGGTGAGTGTTCCATGGGCCCTTCCAGTTGACAAAGTGGGGCAGGGGTTAATTGAGGACGTGGCATTTGAAAGGGACGGAGTCTTTTCAGCAGTGCTGGTTTGGTGCCAGAGACAGGAAGTCCACGTTTGCGTAATTGTTGTCGCAGTTCTGACACCTGGAACAAGCACTTACATGTGGCATATGATATAATAGAAACATTCATTCCTGTATCCAAAAAAGGTTGAGTGTAATTCTCACCGTCAGTTCATCCAGATTTGAGGGAAGTAATTCCATCTTGGGGGTGAGACTGGTTTCCAGGGGGGTGGAGTTTGTTGCTGGAAGGACAGACTGTGGTCCAGATCCGCTTAACTTCAATACTTGGTTCTCACTGTTAATTGAAAACAAAGTAAACATCTAAACCCAACCAACATTTTGTAAAAATGTTTAGATGCTGCAAACACTTGTCTTATTTCTACACAAAGTGTGAATTGTATCACCTCCACTTATCATACAGATGCACTATGTAGTACTATAGGCCATTTGTTTCTCTACATACTTTGTAACACTTAGTTTTCTGATCAGAACCACCGCAAAATTGGCATTAGTTGGGTCTAAATGCTTCTTAACACTGTAGGGATGTTGTGGAGGTAGTATGTGATAGGTTGGTACAACTATGTCATAGAGAATATATTCTACTCACTGTGCAGTCCATTGGATACATCTATCCTATTGCTCCAATTTAAATATGTAAAATCAAAGACAGTAGCTTATCTGTTGCTGCACAATTTGTGTTAGTCATCCTTTAATGCTTCATCAGTACTGAAAACTCCAGCTGCAGGTACTTTAATTACATTAATTAATATAAAATTGCCATACTATATTTGCACTGCGGCGGCACGGTGGCTTAGTCGTTAGCACATTCGCTTCTCAGCGCTAGGGATTCCTGGATCAAATCCCCATTTGGGTGGAGTTTTTATATATATATATAAAAAGAAGTATAGAATAGAATAGATATAAATATAGAATATAAATATAGCAGTACATAAAATGTGTACAAAGGTACATGTGAGTTGAGATGGAGTGATGATAAAATGTGTGAATGTCTTGTTAGATAGAGTCTTATAGCTTCTGCTATGTAACATCCCCCTCACCACCATTTTTAAAACCACTAATCTAAACAAAATAATTTTGTTTTTTTTTTAAATAAACAGTATAAATTTACACGGTCCAGCAAAATTCTAGGCCAACAACCAGGTAATGTCTGTAAGGTCTGTATTTCATTGCTAAAAGCAGGAAAGAACAACACAAACATAGGGAGAACATGTCAACTCCACATAGAAATATTTGTTTAGGAATTTTTAAGTAAAAAAATCAGGACAAGTGAAATGTGCTCTGGTTTAGCTAGTATCTCTTTTACAGCCCCATGAAATGAAATGTGGTTTTAGTCTCTTACTGGTGCAGTTTCACTACCTGGCTGTCACAGTAAGTTGCTGCTGCTGGTTTAAGATCTGCAGTTGCAGAAAAATCTGTTGCTGGTGTACAAGGCGGGAGTATGCAGGATCCACTGACTGAGCCTGAGGACTGCCATTTTTTTGAGAATAGTTTCCAGAAGTGCTTGCAGTGCTGCCCCTCTGATCTGGTGGTATGTACTGGTGATACTTCAGTTTTCTCATTTTAGGCTTACATTCACGGGGTTTCCGTGGCCGTGGAGGGCGAGCAGAGGACAAGGACCCTCCAAGAATGGAATGAGAGGGTACTGTTGGGTGCTGAGCTGTCTGACAGATAAAAACATGTAATGAATACAAAATAACTTAATAATAATTATATTTAAGTTTTAAGTTGTTTTAAAATATACCAGGTATATATCCGTTTTATACACATGCCTGTTGTTAAGCTAACAATTACCACTTTCTATTCATTGTTTTAAAATAATGTGTTATTAAGCATCCCATTTATAACTTATTGGTTTATACCTTTGGCAGCAGTGACGTCTGTGAAGGCACATACATCCCTTTGGGTCTCCCAGTCATTGCTGTAGAGTTTGACCCCGTCATGGTCACTGATTCACAGATGCCTTCAGAAGCTGAGTGTAAAACTGAACCATACTGCAGGGAAATATAAATACAATGTTTTAATGTATTTTCTTTGCTATGCTTACATAGACTTATTTATTTAACCAGTAGTTATAATTAATGATTTTAAATATTCATTCATTCATTATCTCCCGCTTATCCTCTATTAGGGTCGCGGTGGGGGTTCCCCATGCCCATCCAGGGGAGAACGTCTCGGGCCCTGGGCAGATAGACCCAGGACAGGGCGCCAATCCATCGCTGGGCACACACTCACTCACACAGACACACTCTATATGAATTCAATTGACTTGATCCATGTTTTTGGACTGTGGGAGGAAACCGGAGAACCCGGAGGAAACCCACGCAGACATGGGGAGAACATGGAAACTCCACCCAGATGGGGATTCGAACCGGGAATTCCTAGCACTGAGAGGCGAACGGGCTAACCACTAAGCCACCGTGCCGCCTTATTGTCTATTCAGTTCCACTTATATAGATATGCTTTGTACTTTTACAATTACATACTGTAGTAAATTTCTGTTATCTGTTGATTTTCTGTTTTCGATTGGCTAAGACCATCACAAAACAAGCATAATTTGGGTGGTGTATTGGTTATTGTCAGTTCTGCAGGGACATTGATGTGGTAAGGGGGTTTTGGTGGAGCAGTGCTGCTGTAATTTTATTTAAACACCTCAGTGACACTGCTGGAATGAGAATAATGTGGCAACCAAATAATTTACCAACCAAATAATACCTGCTCTGTGGTGCTACTCTTGGGGTCCTGATCATTAGAGAACAAAGTAAAGGGGACTAACACAGTATGCACTGTATTCCACAAACAGATAGAATACAGTCTGCAATTATCTTTACAGTAATAACATGGAAAATAAGTGGAACAAAGAGGTTTTAAGTATTCTCTTACTGAGTTGTCATGGTCCTGACAAAGATTCTTTTTAATAAAACAAAACAAATAACAGTGTGTTTTCCATAGCCCCGATTACTTCAAGTTTATCTTTGTGGGTTCAAGATTTAAACAAGATTTAAAGCTGCTTTGAGACTATTGTACTATTGTAACTATTGTAAACAAGACAGTCTCACTGACAGTCTTTTTTTACCTCCATGAATCTTATAAAACTGGTTGTTTGCCCTTATAGCTAATTTGAAAGCTGCAAGTTTAGATGTGTTACCTACAAACCTGCTTAAAGACCTCCTACCAAATATTACAGAGGCTTTTATAAACATTATAAATTCATCACTTAAAATAGGCTATGTCCCCAAAAATAAGTAATTATGTTCATTAAGTTTTTCAGTCGGCGGCACGGTGGCTTAGTGGTTAGCACATTCGCCTCTCAGCGCTAGGGATTCCCGGTTCGAATCCCCATCTGGGTGGAGTTTCCATGTTCTCCCCGTGTCTGCGTGGGTTTCCTCCGGGTTCTCCGGTTTCTTCCCACAGTCCAAAAACATGGATCAAGTTAATTGAATTCTCAAAATTGCCCAATTTAGAGTGTGTATGTGTGAGTGAGTGTGTGCCCAGCGATGGATTGGCGCCCCCCCCCCCCCCCCCCCCCCCCCCCCCCCCCCCCCCCCCCCCCCCCCCCCCCCCCCCCCCCCCCCCCCCCCCCCCCCCCCCCCCCCCCCCCCCCCCCCCCCAATGAAGTTTTTCAGTCAGGTTTAAGGTCTCATCATAGCACTGAGACAGCCTTAATTAAAGTCTTTAATGACTTATTAATGTCCTCTGATAATAACCAAATTTCTTTCCTTGTATTATTAGATCTTAGTGCAGCCTAAGACCATAACATCTTTGTTGATAGATTAGAAAACACTGTAGGCATTACAGGTTCTGCACTCCAGTGGTTTAAATCCTATCTGACAGATCTATATTAATTCACCTGTGTTAGCACCCAATGTTCTGATCTTGCTAAAGTTAATTATGGTGTTCCGCAAGGGTCAATTCTGGGTCCACTCCTATTTGCGTTATATATGCTTCCATTAGGATCAATCATTCGTAAACATGGAATCAGTTTCCACTCTTATGCAGATGATACACAGTTATACATTTCAGCTAACCCTAATGATGTTCGTTCAGTCAATAAGCTCGAGGACTGCATCCAAGATATTAAAATATGGATGTCAAAAAACTTCCTACAGCTAAATTCTGATAAAACAGAGTTTCTAATAGTTGGACCCAAGGACAAAATTAACAAAGCTTCTAACACTATGTTAAACCTTGATAACTCTTTAATTAGATCCAGTTCATCTGTAAATAATCTCGGTGTCATTATTGAGCCAGATCTCTCCTTTACAAAGCACATTAGCAATATAACTAGAATTGCACTTTTTAACCTTCGTAACATTTTGAAGCTACGAAATACCCTTTCCTTCCAAAATGCAGGAAAACAAATTCATGCTTTTATTACCTCAAGGTTAGATTATTCACTTCTGACAGGATGTTCTAATAAATCATTACATAAATTACAACTTGTGCAAAATGCTGCAGCTAGAGTTTTAAATTAAACCAGAAAGTTTGATCATATCAGTCCTGTGTTATCAAACTTGCACTGGCTACCAGTTAAGTTTCGTATTAAGTACAAAATTTTATTGATAACATATAAAATTCTACATAATCAGGCTCCACAGTATCTGAGTGAGCTGATTCAATTGTTTAAGCCAACACATGAGCTCAGATCTCAAGGTGCTGGTTTCCTCTTAGCTCCTAGAATAAATAAAATTACTACTGGTGGAAGAGAATTCTCCCACAAGGCTCTTTGGAATAGCCTTCCAGTTACTGTTCGTGATTCTGAATCACTATTAATCTTTACAAATAAATTAAAAACACATTGATTTGATCTTGCGTTTAATTAATCCCCTGTAGATAAAGATGTAGATCTCAGGCTTGGCTGTGTTGGGGTGGTAATCTGTGATCAGTGTATGCTGGCATTTCACCTCTTCATCCACCTCATCATTAATGGGGGGGTGTGGCGCTGAAATGATGCTGTTCCGGGGCGCCATCTCAACTATGTAGAGTCTGCAGTATCTACCTCTTTTAGTTATGCTGCTCTAGTCAGTGATGCCGGAGTCACATGCTGCACTGTGTCAATCAATTACTTATTAATTAAATGCTGTGCTTCATTATTAGCTCTAACTGCCTTTCTTGTCTGTTTCTTTTGAGGTGTGACCGGCTTCCTGGAGGTGTAGTCAGATCTTCATCCATGGCTCTGCCGACGAATACTGGATGGAACCTGAATATTAATTGGACTGGCGGTCCTGCAGGACCCACTTAATGGCTTTACATATAGTTGTCCAGTTGTTAGAGTTTTTCCATTTGTTAAATATCTGTACATGGCTGTCCTACACTGTTGTTGCTGCTTGGCCGCTCACGGAGGATATGTCCCCCACTGAGTCTTGGTCCTCCCAAGGTTTCTTTCTTAAATAACAACATAACGGGGAGTTTTTTCTTGCCACTGTCACTTCGGCTTGCTCTTTAGGGGTTTAAAGGCTTTTTATTCTGTAAAGCTGCTTTGTGACAATGTATATAATGTTTAAATACCTGAAAACTTCTTGGACTGTTATTGATGGGTGTGGCAACAGGTGACAAATCACTCAGTGATTGTCCAGGTGAGGATGAAAAGCTAGGGGAACGTTGGTTCCCAAGTTGCTCAGGAGATGCAGAAGAACATGAGGAGATGTCATCTTCGAAGACATCAGAAGGTACAGTAAAGGAAGCAGCAGCTAATAAACAGAAAGACAATGAAGACAGAGATGAATCTATCAGTCAATGTCACTGGTTTAAAAGAAAAATAAAACTGCTGTTGTATATATCAAGATAAATTACACTTACTTTGTTCTGGTGAGATCTGATTTTGAATGAGTCGCAGGGATCCTGGTTGTCTCTGAATCTTTTCATTTACATTCTCCAAAAGTCGAGCTTTCTTCTGTTTCTGAACTCCACTATTAGCTCTGTCTATAAGAGGAGGGGGGAAAAAACACCTTCAGTGGACATTATTCATTGGACATGATTCTAAAATTCTAAAGGCAATCTGTCTCTCTATCTGTATGTATCAACCCATCTGTCTGTCCGAACATCCCTTAAAAATCCATAAACTCATGCACCAATTTAATCCATATATCCATCAATCTGTCCACCCTTACGTTCATTTACTCAATACATGAATCAATTTATTCACCCATCCATCTATCTATCTATGAAAGCATTTAACCATCAGTATTTTCATTTTACTCTTGTTATGTCTGCTAAAACCTGACCCAAAGACATTGACATAAGATAAACATAAGGCATCTGGTTAGTGAGAACATATTTACCTTTGTTGTTTGCACTGACAAATCTCAGTCCCTCTTTTTACATTACCTTTTGCAATTTCAGCAGTCAATGCACTAGGGGGCGTTGTCAGAGAAATGCCATCTGCTGCCTGGGGCTGCAACAAGAAATAACCTCATCAACATATTCAGCATCAATAAACTTTACATTCAGTTATTCATGGAATTAAATAAACCTTTTTGGTAGAATACTGAAGCAGCTCTGCAAAATCCCAATATCAACCTCTTAGAATAAAAAACAGTCCCTAAGAAAAGCAAGACCTAGCCCTTTTTTCTGAAAAGTTAAAACCAATGGCCCTATGTGCAATGGCATAAAATACAGGATAAATTGTGAAAATGAACAACGTTTATAATAAATTGACATGTTTGAAATTCAATAATGCATCTTTATTTTATATGTGTATGTGTGACATGTTTCAAATATCTATACTATATACTGTAAATTTCGGTATTCCAGTCAGTCCTATACAAATTCAAATAATCCTCTTCGAATTATCTATACTTCACCCACTATATTTTAAAAGGAAACCAGATCTAAAAAAACAGATATACAGATATAGGAAGAATATGCCAACTACTCAACACAGAAAAGATCTTGTTCACCGTGACTCTAGAATGAGTCGATCAAAATTTTCTCTTTTTTACTATTTATTTTAAGAAAAAAAGTTCCACATAATAATTTTAAAAAAAGTGCAAAAAGCAAAAGGAACCATTTTGTTGTAATATAGAGAGATATAAGGCATATCATTAATATAAAGAAATAAATTACCATGACAAAATCATTTAAATCATGCAAAAGTGAAAAACAGTCTTTACAAAAAACTTAGGAATCATTATTTTATATTCATAAGTCATGTCTGTTTTTTTGTTTATTTAAATACAGTTGGGATGCAGAAACTAAGCTAGGTCATTTTATCATTGCCTTGGGTCTTTAGAAACAATAGAAACAGTTATTCTGCATGGACAATAAATCTGGTCATAACAGCTCAGAATCCTCCAGGTCACCAGCAGCAAACTAATTTTATTCTGATGTCCTGTTATGAAAATAGCAGATGAGCCTAGTTTAGGACCTGTATATTAAAAACTGAATTTCTCTGGTTTGGAGGCACTGTATTACTATAAATAACAAATTTGTTTAGACTTATATTTCAAAACCTAAAGCCCATCCTTGAGTGCCTGTAATGAGCACCTACTGCAACCCTACTGCAACAGCACCTACTGCAACCCTGATTAGAACAACCGGATTAGAAAACAGATGAATGAATAATCGCAATGTGTTAACTCTCTCTCTCTTACCACTGTCACTAATGTTATTGAAGAGATTACAAACTATGCTTAATATTTTGGTAATATTGTATAGGGATTTTCTGCCTGTAGAGAATGTGTTTGAACATTAACAGAACACTAAATTTGACTAAATATGCCAACAATTATTTTTGCATAAAATTGTAACTGGTTGCAGGTCCAATATTGGATCAAAAATAATATTATTGCAACTAACATCTATAACCTTTATTCAATAGACAAAGTGACAAATAATAGATTATATATAATATCAGTGGTTTCAACAATAAACCTAATTGTATTGACTAAATAATGTTATTATTTATCCACAAAAGCTTTATCAAAGCTACAGGCTACTGTAAGTGCTGCTGACTGTATTCAGAACTATATTTATATTTAGGATTTTATCTGTAAAATACTGGTTAGAGTAAGTAAAGAAATCACACATATTTTTTAGTTTTTAGTTTAGTTTTAATTAACTTTTTTTAGAAATTGTCCCAAATTTTTTGAGAAATGAGATTTAAGACATGTATGTGTTGGAGATGAAGCTCGTTTCAACTTCTTTACATACAGTTTTATATACAAGAACACCAGATCAATCTGAGGGACTGGGTGACAAAAGAAGAGATTTCACATTTGCTAGAACTTTTAACAAATTGTTAATGACAAAGATGCTTGTAGTGTGAGTAACCACCCACTGCTTTAGAAAGATGTAAGAAAGTAAAGATGAACAACTACTGCTTTAATCATAAAGATTAACAACTTAATTAATTAACAAATTAATAATTAAAATCTAGATATTTTATTATGTGAAATAATAACAAAAAAAAAACTAGTAACTAAATGTAATAAATAAATCTGTGAATAAAGGTAGTATAAAGCATAATAAAATGAAAATATTCAAGAAAAATAAATTGCCCATTTTCTACAAAGTTTTATTTATTTTAGTGTTATAAAAAAATTTTTATTTTGCTTGTTTGATTGTGTGCCCAGCGATGGATTGGCGCCCTGTCCTGGGTCTATCTGCCCAGCGCCCGAGACGTTCTCCCCTGGATGGGCATGGGTAACCCCACCGCGACCCTAATAGAGGATAAGCGGGAGATAATGAATGAATGAATAATTGTTTGATTGTGTAAAGTATATGGGATTTAGAGTCATCTAGTGGTGAGAATGCAAATTTCAAAGAAATGACCATCCCTCAAGTGTTCTCTTTTAAAACATTTTAGCAATTATAGTTGTTTAGGGACATAAACAATTAGGTATTGCAGTGTAATAAATTCTATGGTGTTTACCTATTAATTTTTTAATCATTATTATTATGGTTTTGGACCATAACAAATACTACTTTAATAAGTATAATACATTCAATATGTCGCAATTCAATACTAATATCGACTGACAACACTGATTCCCAACTCTGATCTTGTATTGATTGCTGAACAGCAAGCTACAGAGATAATTTATATCCTTGTTCAAGCTAATACTTTTTACTATGTGCCCCATTGCACAAAGCAGAGTCTATGCAGGCATAGTTGAGTGAGTTTGGTGTAAATAAAAAACTTGACTAGCACACACCCCTGACCTTAATATCATCAAACACATTTGGAATTAAGAAGATTGCAAACCAGACCCTTTTATTTAACATCATTGTCTGAACTAACAATTTTTTTGCTAGATAAATTGGCTAAAACTCCCACAGATGCACCCCAAAACCTTGAAAAGTAGAAGCTCTTATAGCTGTCATCCCATGACAGTGAAAGCTGCGGTATGTGCAAAGGAGGGGCCAATTATTGAACTTAATAACATAAATTATAAACCACCAATGTACTGTAATTCATTGTACACCCTGCAATTTTGATTACAGATTCACTTTTTTTGCCCCAGGTATTGTATTAAATCAAATACATTTCGAAAACATGAAACAGATTTGAGTCAATATAAATATAACTCTTAAATTTTCATTATTGGCTTGAAATATCTGTCACTTACCACTGTGCTGGTGACCTCTTTCTCCCCAACTTTGTCAGAGGATGAGGCCTGCACACCTGCTGGACAAAATGTATTTGCTAAACTACTAGAATAGTAGCATTTTAATTCTTAAAAAATATTTTATAAAGATGACTTTGTTGAAATTGTTTTTTGAGAAAACACTTACCAGACTCGGCATTAAGTTCTTTCTGTTGCCTCCGATTCTGAATTCTTAGCTGGAGAACTAGAAAAAAAAAGATAATTCTGATACATACCAATATGCATAACCTTGTGAAATGTATATGTTATGAGTGTGTATTATTATGACATGTATGTACACTAAGGATTAACTGAACTGAAACTGCAGATATTATATAATTCCATTGTATGTCATTTATTCATATTATTATTATTTGTTTGTTCATTTTCTGAACAGCTTATCATAACAAGAACCACAAAAAGTTCTGGACAGGGGTGTTAACTTAGCCAAAGGCCTATCAGAGGACACAGGATACATCTCTTTCAATCATCTATTCACACCTCATCAAAATTTATAAACATAGGCTCACCTAATTTCCATGTTTCAGACTGCACATTTTTCCCTGTTGTTATGCATTGACTTTTTTTCATGAAATGCTAAAGCCTAAACCAGTGATAATTAAGTAAAAAACAGGAAAAAAACTTAGACACACTGTCTGTTCTGCAATGGACTAGTACCCTAACTAGTGACTATGTGTGTGTGTGTGTGTGTGTGTGTGTATATATACTATTTATCCTTGCTTATTCCTTTAGTCTACTCACAATGTACCTTTACATTTTCAGATTGAAATATGCAATGTTACTAGGATCAGCAGGTGACATGAGAAAGGGAGGGTGGAGATGTGGATGGGAGCTATTTATCCCTTAGTCAGTCTATTTCTGTCACCCCAACCCCCTTTCAGCTGTCCCTCTCTTTCTCCTACTCTCTGTCATTTGTACAAACTAATTTCTTCTCCTTTTCACTTTTATATGAAATAAATAATACATCCACAGGCTCTCCTATTGGTGCTTTATGTTACTGATTGGAACATGGACTGTAACTGAATAAAATTTAATCTGGTCACTTTGACATGTAGAAGAAGATTTATTACAAAGTGTAAAGCCTCTATAACTCTGTGAACAGGTCTGTCTGCTTCTGCACTGCCATTGACAGTTTTAATGATTTTTTAGACCACTGGAGAAGTGAAAAATAAAATCCAATTAAAGTCAAGTCAGGTCAGTAGCCTAAAAGCAAGCCTATAAAACACCAATTTAATCCAACACCACTCTGTGTCAGATAAACCTCATACCTTGTTCATATGTAAGCCATTAGGAGAACTCCATCATACTGCAAAATGTGCCTTAGTTACTTTTCCCATTTACATTAAAGAGTCTTTATTTTAGTTTAGTTATAATGCTTGTAAACAATTGTTTATTTGAAGGGGCACCTAGAGACCCATTCAACATGAACTGACTATGCTATGACACTACTGGAAGCTGTTGTTCGACCAAGCTGCTTGTAAAAATTAAAAAGTAAACTGCTTTAATGCCAAGTCAGAGATGTGCGCTTAATGCACTAATGCACTATGTGGTCACATCCCTTAAAAGTTTGTAGAAATCTCAGAAATATTAACTTATGGCACCTGGTGTAAGTGAAAGCTGCACCTTATTAATCTGGTCAGGCGACCATAATATGCTGCCATAATCTTTATGGCTAGAGTAGTAAAAAGACCCCAAGCACAGATATTACCTTACACTACAGTTTCTGATTTTGCTTGTACAAGGTGGATCAACAAGGTAATAACTTTGGCTAAAGTGCAGAGTATGTAGACACAAAAACTACAGCAGTACTGTAGTTTAAAAACTACAGCAGTACTGCTTGTATCTGCTCCACTAACACCAGCACAACATAAACCAGCACACCATAATTGTCAATGTCACTGTAGTACTGAGAATTAAATACAACTCAAATGATAGATTCCTTGCCTTTACTTTAGAGAACTGAGTACATGGGACAAACATATAGAGAAACAGATTGAGTACAAAGTGCATCGATATGGTAAGTAGAGATCATATACTCACCACTTATTGCTAGTACAATGTTGAACCATCTTTTTCCTTCAGCCCTGTCTTAATTCTCTGTGGCATACGTTCAACAAAGTGTTCCTTAAACATTTCTCAGAGAGTTTGGACCTTATTGACATGACAGCATGATGCAGTTGCTGCATATTTTCAGGTTGTAAATCTATGATGTGAATCTCCAGTTTCACCACATCCCAAAGGTGCTCTATTTAATTAAGGTCTGGTGATTGTTGAGGCCACTTGAGTACAGTAAACTCATTGTCATGTTAAAAAAAAGGTTTGATATGATATGAGCTTTGTGATACGGTGCATTATCTTGCTGGAAGGAGCCATTAGAAGATGTGTGTACTGTGGTCATAAAGAGATGGAAATGACCAGCAACAATACTTAGGTAGGCTGTGGCATTTAAACGATACTCAATTGATACTCTGGGGCCCAAAGTGTGCCAAAAAAATATCCCCCACACCATTACATCACCACCGCCAGACTGTTGATACATGCTTTCATGTTGTTGATGCCAAATTCTGACTCTACCATTTAAATGTCGCAGAAGAAATTGAGACTTGTCAGACCAGGCAATGTTTTTCTAATCTACTACTGTCCATTCTTGGTAAACCTGTGCAAATTGTAGACATTCCTTGTTTATATCGAGTGGTTATTTAAGCACTTTTCTATCATCTCAAACCAGTCTGCCCATTCTTCTCTGACCTCTTACATAAACAAGGCATTTTCATGCACATAACTGTTACTCACTGGATATTTTCTATTTTTCGGACCATTCTCTATGAAACCTAGAGATTAACCCTAAAGAGGCTAATTAGCTATTTGTGATAATAAGCAATTGAACAGGTGTACCTAATGAAGTGGCCGTGAAATGTAAGTGTAAAAACAATGAAATTAGAATTAAGAATAATAAACGCCATTAAGTTTAATATGTCTAAAAATTTCAAAAGAGCTGATGGTATATTCGTACTAAATCTATGGAGTGGCCAGACAGCAAAAAGGAAACTTTATAATTCTTTTTCGTAATACATGTTTAATTAACTGTCTATTTTTCTTATTAATACAGTACATCTTCACATCTAGGGCCAAGGTTGTCTAGTAAAAGTCATCTATTCATTTATCTTGAGAATCTATTCGATTCTGCGTGGAAATACACAATGGAAAAGGTGACAGGTAATCAATTTCAAGTAGCCATTTAATCAACAGAAGGGTTTTTAAAGGAAATTAGGGTATTTAATGAAAACTCACATAGGCAACATGTCAAAATACCTCACATACAGATGGTCCCTAATCTCGGGTCCCTTAAGCTGAACAGCAAAGTCACTACTGCAGTTATAAAGTAATATCATTAACCTTGTTTATCCTAGCAGCTCTTTTACAGAATCACATATTCATTACACACTGGAGAGGAACTTAATGTTACTCACAAAGAAATAAAAGGACAATGTCTCTTTTAGCTGCACAATTAAGAACAATCACAGTGTTTAACTAATAGCTTTTGGTCGCATATTAGAATATGTAAATTTTTTACAATGCCAATTTGAAAGAAATTCAGTTTTATTATTTAGTCAGTCTTTTATTTATGATATTTAAGTTACAATTTATACCTACAATTAAAATATTGTATATGACCAAGCCTTCTTGTTTGTTTTCCAAAAAATATAGTAGTATTGTATCTATATATAAAAGCGTTTATCAACCATGTAACAACAATTTTTAACATGTACAGAAAGAAAATTATATAGCGGAAACAAAGTTGCAGACTGTAAACAAAAATTTGTTAATTTAGTTGATAGTTCAGTAAAAGCCTCCACGGTGTGTAGTTAGATGTAGTTCAAAGAATTCTGTCTGCATTACTAAGCAGTGTAATTATTATATTTGATACAACATGTGAACGTTTCAATGAGGGGTGACCCAGACTTGTGGAATCTGACAGATATGTCAGTTTAATAAAGGGGTTCAATGTCAAGGACAGACAGTAAGGTGTCCATACACACATATTCTGTAAGAAGGAAAGACTATTCATTTTTCTGTCTATGATGAAAATTTTGTTTATAAGTCCACTGACTTTTTTTTAATTTGATGTTTAATTTATCAGCTTTTGTTCTAATTACCTGTAAGATTATGATTTGAAGCAATGGGAAAATAATTTGCTTTTAAAATACAACACATCGCTATAAATTAAACCTGTTTTTGTGTTCACATCTCACAAAAAGTCATGTATGTAACATATGAAGATGTTACATATTCATATAAGGACAAATTCATGTTTTGTTTTTAATGCATCAAACATTGTGAAATCACTTTGGTCAAGGCTCTTTATTGCTCCAATTACTTTGCCCCTGTGCACAAATCAAAGTACATAAAGGCATGATTGGGTAAGTTTGGAAATGGAAGAACTTGACTGACCCACACAGCGCTCTAATCCCAATCCCAATTAACAGCTTTGAAGTAAATTAAAACATAGGTTACAAACCAGGCCCTGGTTTTCAAGACTCATTGGTTAAAAATGCTAAGAATTTCAATCACTAATGCAGCTGAGTCTTTTAAGATGTTTTGTGTCTTTTCAAACACACAAAAAATAATTACTACAGCTAAATATATTAATCTACAGCATAGAGCAGTAAAGTCTTTTTAAAGTCTTGTCTATGTTGTACATGTGTCTTTAATGTTTCAGTGAAAAAATGTTAGAAACATAACAATAACATAAATTTTACACACATTAGCAACCTTAAATATCATTCACTCTAATATTAAAAAATATTTTCCTTAGTGTTGCTATTCTCCTAGTTGTATAGACAAAAATGTTGTATTAATCATTTTTAGAGCAAATTTGTCAACATAGTATCACAGCTTTGCATCCATGACATCAATGACCCATCCATGACCCTACTATAAGCTTTATGGTGTAGAATCAAAAATCCTCATTGACGCTGTAGTTATCCGAATACATTGTCCCTATAGCTACTTTATATATTTTTTTTTTTCCTTCCCCACACTAGGCATTTCTACTGATGACAGCTGGGACAGCACTGTAATCATGATTTATCTTTCAGAACAGTTATACAGTCATTTTTCTAATAGAAATTTGTAAAGCAAAATACTTAAATAAACCTGCAAACAAAATTTATTCCTAAAATTTGTTTTTGGACATTCAATGACATAAAATATGAACATAGGAACAGTGCTGTTTCTTTACCTGAACGGAATTTGCTCCGGATCAGCAACGACCTCTCGGAGGCCAGCAAGGTCATGATGGAAAGATGGAGGAGGAAACGGATGATATGGAGGGGTGTACAATTATGATTCCTCCTCACACTGCAGGTTTACTGGATGGGCACTAATGTTTTGTCCACCCCTGTTGAAAAATAAATCAGAATACAGGGTTAAAGTAGGTTCTCAAGCCTTAGAGCAAAGCTGAGTCAGCACAATTTTGCTTTACACACCAACCAGCAACCCTCAATCACTTAAACCCTGTTGGAGAGCAAGGCTGAAAATAAGAAAATAATCTGAGAGAGCAACAAAATGGAACAAACACACATTAACCAACATTTCATTTTATTAAACAAAACATATTCCCTTCTCCACTGAAGCCTAATGGGGAATTTAAATCTGTGTAGCTATGAACGAAGCAAGGCCGAGCGCATAGAAAAGAAACTGTGCTCATGAAAGAGGCCCAAGTCTGGGCCATAACTGCAGACACATACAAAATTATTTGCTTCAATTACAAATGTTAATAAACACATATTTTGCAGATATTTTGCAATACTGTATATTTTAAAATGATAGTAAACATTTATAGCTTTGGTGTGGATTAAATATACCATACCAAAAATGTCAGTGTTGTTTTTGGTCACACAAATTTAGTAAAAACTAAAAAGTGATTATGTATGATGAATAACAAAAAGACTAAAGGATATACTCACAGAAACAGGCAGCACACTCTCAGGCCAATGAAGGGTTGTTCAGCCTGTTCTGAGAGAGAGGGAGAGAAACCAGAGGATAAGGTAAAGCAAAAATTTAGAGGCATTTAGTCACGCTTGCTGCTTTTTTCCTCCAGGATCCTCCAAAGGTGAGTCTTTGAAGTCTGGGAGTCTAAAGTTCCGATCTCTCCCTCTCTCTCACTACCCACTCTATGGACAAGACTGAACCAACTGTGTTGGGCCGTCAAACGGTTGCCCTGCCCCCATCATCCCAACCCCCTCCTCAGAAACTTTAGGATTCACACACACACACACACACACGCATGTATTTCTCTGCTGACTGATTTATGCTCTAGTTTGGTGACTTCAGGACTTCCATCACTCTGTGATGCTTGTAAGATTAGTTTCAACATAGTTTAACATCCATTACGTGAACATATTTACCTCTAAAGGGTTAAGAGCTGAGCATGAATCTATTTATGTATTTTATAATTATGTAAATACACTTTAATCAGTTATTTACAACATTTTAATAACAATAAAATTTATAATAATGATACAATATAATGTTGAATATATTAACCCATGTAAGTATGTACATGATATTAAATATGAGGCTTAATATTTGATGATTAAGGTCTAAGAATTAATTTCATGCTTGGTATTGTATGTGAAATATGCCTAACTAAATGCAGTCACAGTGTAAATACCTAAAATAAGGTATAAATAAATAAAGTGTAAGGTACAGTAGGCTTTATTACTTATTTAGTACTCATTTAGCTGCCCGCTCTACTAGATTCTCACTAATTTTGTTATATTATCATGTAATTACTCTTTATATACCTACAAGTTCCAATCTCAGTATCTGATTGGTTGATAAGTGTTGTCTCTGTGATGCTATAACATGATCTTTGTATACAAAATCTGTATCAGTCCATTGAAGCATTGCCTTACATTTAACATAATAACATAATGAAGTACCAAAGTGGTACCAACTTCAAACTTAAAATATTCCTAGGCAATAAACTGAGCTGCCACTAAACTATTTGTGCCATACCGATTCAAATAAATGGTTAACCAAACAAAATAAATGCTGCTGAATAAGTATGTCTTGTTAAACTGTTGTATAAAAGCAATAGAATTCTCAAACTTGTGTGTTATCTCACAATTCAAATGAGCTACGGCAACAAAATGGCAGCCATGATGTTATTTTCCCATAAAACACTCCATCTCGTGTTGTAGATAAGATAGCCGTTTATTATCCCACAGGGGGAAATTAGCATTTATTCCTGCAGCATTAAAAAGGGTAAAAACAAAGTTACAAACAAATACAAAAACAATTTTTTGAATTAGGATTTTTATTTTACAATGTACAGAGAAGAAAATCTGTTTTTTTACATTATCAATACATATCAATACATTATTCCTATATACTTTTTCTTACAACTTACAACAGTTCAAATACAGTTCAGCATGTATTACCCATATTATTTTCATTTTGCACTTAAAAATAAAGTTCATACCATGTGAAAAATGTGATGTGTATTTATACTGTATACAATATCTGATTTATTTAAGTCCTTACACATTTATAATCAAGTACTTAACAAATATTCATTCATTCATTCATTATCTTCCGCTTATCCTCTATTAGGGTCGCGGTGGGGTTCCCCATGCCCATCCAGGGGAGAACGTCTCGGGCGCTGGGCAGATAGACCCAGGACAGGGCGCCAATCCATCGCTGGGCACACACTCACTCACTCACACAGACACACTCTATATGGGGCAATTTTGAGAATTCAATTAACTTGATCCATGTTTTTGGACTGTGGGAGGAAACCGGAGAACCCGGAGGAATCCCACGCAAACACGGGGAGAACATGGAAACTCCACCCAGATGGGGATTCGAACCGGGAATCCCCAGCGCTGAGAGGCGAACGTGCTAACCACTAAGCCACCGTGCCACCCTTAACAAATATGTTTTAAGTAATTATTATTCCATTTCAGCATGTACTTAGCTTGTTCCATACTCTTTACTTTTTTCTTAGACTTTAATACACTGATATTTACAATGTATATGCAAATATGCAAAGCAGTTATTACCCTTTACTTATACCTTTCTAAATTTTCTTGCAGGTTAATTTGTAGATATTTACCAAGTAATCAGTGGGCCATAGATAGTGCATACAGAAAGGTGTGCCCTACTTTACCTCAGTGGGATAAATATTTTGATATACACTCCTGACTTTAAAGTATTGCAGTGCATTTCTGCAATGTGCGCAGCCTATCCTGTAACCAGCCAAATGATATTTCAGGGTGCCAAAGCACCAGCTTCTTATACACATATTGAGTTACATTACATTCATAAAACATATGAACCCAAAATACCAAAGTGAGCACTGTGTTTCATTCGTCATCTAGCTAATGTGTGATTTCACCAATTACTTGAGATTTTTGAAGTGCGCTGGTTTGTGCCTTGCTGAAGTGATTTTCTTCATGAGAACAGAAGTGATGCACACTGTAGATCAATGCAGTGTGTTTGCGTCTGTGCTGTGTGAGAAAGGGGGTTGGATGGAGGGTGGTCATTACAGTACCACCTGTTCAGCTACTTTGACAGACATGTCAGTGTGTGCTGCTGCATCAGCAGGAGAGTGTATGTGTGTGTGTGTGTGTGTGTGAGCGAGAGAGATAGAGAGAGAGAGAGAGAGAGAGAGAGAAAGCGAGTGAGAGAGAAACACTGCAGTGCAGGAAGTTCAATTCTAATTATATTATGCAGATTGGATATAGTGCCCTGAACTGAAAGGCACAGATGTTGAAGTCACAACACAAAACCTTTATGAGAAGTGAACTGAAATGGGATTAATACATGATTAGTTAAACTAAAAAATACAGGTTACTAAACTCACTGAACATTAGAACTACGTCAAAAATATATTATATTGTAACATTAATAATGTATCAAAACCTCTTTGATTTGTGTAGACAGCAAGCATTTTTCTTTTCAGGACAAGCATACGAGTCCCATCTACACAGTGACGCATTTGTGCATTGTTAAAAGGAAGATGACGTGTTATTCCTCTCTTTAGAAAACCCTTTTTGATTACCACCTGTTACACTCATTCTATTTCATCCTAACTCCTGTTTAGTTTGGCTGCTTCAGTGACACGGCATCAAATGCACATGAGCGAATGGCCAGTGTGAACTGTGTCTTGTTTAATACACAAGCAATGTTTAAGAAACAAAAAATTTAAAATCTCAAACCACACTCAATCTATTTAATTAGTTCCTCTTACCTTTAGAGATTTACATTTGGGGACAGGGCACCCACAAATACTGTACATGTCCTCACATGTGAGTGTGCAAACAGGTTCATTAATAATTATAATCACTTTAGCTACTGCTAATCACTTACATCGTGTTCTCTCTCTCTCTCTCTCTCTCTCTCTCTCTCTCTCTCTCTCTATATATATATATATATATATATATATATATATATATATACATATATATATATATGTATGTATAAGAGGGAGAGTATTAATTGCAACCCTAAACACAAAAGTTAGCTTTCCGTCATGGAGTTAGCTTGCCCTCATGTGGCAAAACTGTGCACGAGGGACAATTCACAAGGAAGGCATAGTTGCACTTGCAAAACAGACAATCGGAACGGGGTTTACACATTTACATCACAAAAAATGTTAATGCAGCTTTGATATAGCACAAAAATCCATTCATTACACATTATATTTAACAAGGCAAGCACATTTTGTAATTAAATATTTTTTGGTGTTCAAAAAAATTACTGCTGCTGAACTAAACAAACAAATCACATTTAAATTTTAATACTGTGTATTACCTTAAATTTTCCTTTCTTTCCATTATTCCTTTTGCAATATAAAATCCTGTTTTTGAGTTTTTCGGCTGTCTTTGGTCTAGACTGTATTTGAACTTGAACTCTAGACTTTGTTCTAACTGCAATTTGATTGACAGTGTTTTTCTGATATTGGCCATAATTGTTAAGAGAACATTAGTTAAAACTGCAACCTACAGAGACAAGGTAGCTCAGTGGTTAGGGTGTTGGGTCCACTGAAGTTACCAATGTGGGTCCTTGAGCAAGGCCCTTAACCCTCATTGCTACAGGTATGTTGTGATTAACCCTGTGCTCACCTTGTAAGGCGCTTTGGAAAAAAGCATCTGCTAAATGACCAAATGCAAAACAGATTGATCACTTTTTGCATTCATTTTCATTAATAATCTTTTGCTTGAGGCAAACAGTCTAAAAGATGCTGGTGGCTAGACATTTTTGATAAGTGAATTATTTACAGTCCAGCAGAGTCACTAAGGTGTTTCAAACCCTCAGCTGCACTGTTGTGTCAGATTTGGTTCCACCACCATCACCATTGTCAGTGTGGTTCTGTGGGGTGCTGACCTTAAAAAACAAAGTAACAGGGACTATAAACATATATAGAGAAAGAGACTGACTACAGTCTGTAATAAAAGACGTATAAATCTATATGCCAAGTGGAACTAATAAAATGGACCATAAAACAGTGTAGAAACAAGAAGATGAAACTATTAATAAATGGCCAGTAAGTGGATAATACTATTTGGTTTGTTATAGTTTGTTATATGTACTGTGAAATATTTATGGTCAATTGTTATCAAAACGCGGCACGGTGGCTTAGTGGTTAGCACGTTCGCCTCTCAGCACTAGGGATTCCTGGTTTGAATCCCACTTTGGGTGGAGTTTCCATGTTCTCCCCGTGTCTGTGTGTGTGTTTCCCCTGGGTTCTCCGGTTTCCTCCCACAGTCCAAAAACATGGATTAAGGTCAATTGAATTCTTGAAATTACCCAATGTATAGTGTATATAGAGTGTGTCTGTGTGAGTGAATGTGTGCCCAGTGATAGATTGGCGCCCTGTCCTGGGCCCAGCGCCCGAGACATTCTCCCCCGCGACCCTATTATTTTAAATATTTTAAAATTCAATATTTTAAAATTTAACTATAGAAGCTTTAAAGTCGAACTGAAATCTTTCGAGTAAGAGGCCATATCTTCCAGCCTGCTGGCTAATTAGCTTACCTTCACACAGGCAGCACTGGATGGGGCAGCCAGGCTAGACCGGTACTCTTAATGCGTTATTAGGGTCAGTTCGGCTCAGCACTGCCAAACAAATTTTAAGTAATCACACAGGGGGTGCATGCTCGTGAGCTATGTTAGCACAGCAGAAATGTTGTGAGAGCGGAGAGAATTCTGAGGTACTGGTTTTGAAAATAGGGGTCAAATGCAGTCAGATGTAGTAGGAACCCAAGGTCGCAAGGTATGCAATGATTTTATAATGACTAAAATAATTAATAAGATTCTTTGATTTGGTCTTCTATGGTGTTCTGTGTCATGTGGTTAGGTCCACATTTCCCTCAAGTCTTCCACCATAACATCCTATGTCACTATATTTAACATGATCATGCAGGCTCCACTGATTTCAGAAAAACAACAAATGCATGGTATACATACTGCATGCAATCAACTTGGACCCCAATTAATTACCCCCACCTCCTTCTACGTTGCTCTTCAAGTTATATTCAACTACATCCTAATGCAAGTCTACACTGCTTAATCAGAAACTTGAAGCACAGCAAAACACAAAAACTTTAATAAAATGTAAAATTACATTTACATTTAATTTAATTTATTTCATTTAAACATGAGGGAATGGCAGGCTACACTTATTGCAAGGGCTTGTTATAATTTGTATTCAACACACTATATATATTTTTTGTAAAACTGAAAAAGTACAAATGTAACCACACTGTCTGCACACTGATTAAGGCTTTGGAAACTTGGGACACTCTAATATGGCAATTAATGTATAATTAACATTATATAGTGTTTACAGTTTACTACAAAATAAGTAATCAATAAACGCACAGCAGCACAATACTACAAAGTAGCTGTGGCTCTAAACATTTCTCTTTCCCTATGCTGCTCTGAACATTTGCAGGCCCATAAAGGTTAACTCGGGGTAAATTGTCTGGATAATTGAGCAATGGAACGAGTGACGTAGCAGAAAAGGGTCAGCAAGCATGCTCTTTAATTACAGTGTGCAAATTTTCAGATTGTTGATTAAATATGAATTACAAGCTAGAATTTTACATTAACCCAGGGCAGTCGGAGCTAGAAAGATTCTTTGTTATTTACAGAGAATATATTAGCTAAAATATTTACTCTTCACCATGCACTCAAATAAAGAAAATTATTTTGAATTAAGATGCTATACACACACCACATCACATTATTGCCAATGGTTAATTTTCAATATAAATCCCACAACAAATTCATATGCACAATATGGCCAAAATATAAGAACCCAGATAATATTAAGGCTAAAGAAAAGAAAGAATTGTATGCTTCCAAATCTGTTAACAAATTAGGTTTATTGAAGACAAATTTGTTCTCCCAGCTCCTGACCTCAATACTAGTGAATAGCTCTGGCTTAGACTGCAATGTCAGTTGTCCGTCTTTTTGCTCAACATTCAAGCTTTTGACAAATTCCCATTAATACACTTCAAAATGGAGGTTGTATAAACTATTAGGAGTATCAATGCCTATGGTTTTAGAATGGGATGTTATGTCCACAAGCTGGCTGGACAGAGGCGACACAGCTAAAAAATTCCCAGGTTCAAAGTGGGCAAGTACATGTCCTTTCTGTTCATGCCAGTTTCTCTAGATTTAAATACATGTTGATAACTTCACCCATTTGTGGCAATATACATTTTATGATATTATGGGTGTATGCAGCAGTAACTCATAGTACCTGTCCTGAGCCTAAATAATGAATAGGGTTCCAAGGTATCCTGTATAAAATGTAATCGTGTCTATAAGCTTTTTGACCCTATAGTGTAAGATTTCTGGGGCAAAAACAACCATACATCATTAGCTTTCCACTTTATCCTCTGTTAGGGTCGCGGTGGGGTTCCCCATGCCCATCCAGGGGAGAACATCTTGGGCACTGGGCTGATACACCCAGGACAGGGCGCCAATCTATCCCTGGGCACACACTCACTCACTCGAACACGCTCTATATGGGGCAATTCGGAGAACTCAATTGACTTGATCCATGTTTTTGGACTGTGGGAGGAAACCGGAGAACCCGGAGGAAACCCACGTGGACACGGGGACACAGGGAAAACATGGAAACTCCACCCAGATGGGGATTCGAACCAGGAATCCCTAGTGCTGAGAGGCGAACGTGCTAACCACTAAGCCAAGGTGCCGCGCAAAAACAACCATACACTAAGGTTTAAATTCTTCAGTTCCACAGTGTACTATATGCCTTAAAAGCAAAGGCAGAAAATATTAAACCAGTTTAAGGCACAGGAGAAATTAAACACTTTTACAAACCTGCATAAAACAAATATAATGTGAATGCAACACTGTGCCTGATCACGCTTTATAGTAAATCACACAATACTTGGTGATGAAGTTTGAAACCACTCAGTATAAACTTTGCTTTTTGAAGAAAACCAATAATTAATAACACGATTTACAGCAAAACAATACAGTGTTATGCAAGTGATTGGACAAACCTTACTTATATTAGAACTTTTATATTAGAACCCTTTTTTCACAAAGTTAAAATTAATTTGCCCCCAAGAACTAACAAAGTATTCTAATCCTGAAAGACCTCCCTAAATGTATTAATTTCTTTCAAATGATCCTTCCTGGTAGACGACTACGTTGACCTTGGTCCTCAGAAAACACAATGGACCAACACCAGCAGATGGCATGGCACCCCAAAGAATCACTGCCAGTGGAAACTTTACGCTGGACCTCAAGCACCATCGATTCTCTCTTCTATTCCTCCAGATTCTGGGACCTTAATTACTAAAGGAAATACAAAATTTACTGTCATCGAAGAACATTACTTTGGACCACTCAGCAGGTGCTTAGCCCAGCCTAGCACTTATCCCAGGTGAGATGCTTCTAATGCTGTCTCTTGTTTAAGAGTGACACAAAGCTTGACACAAGGAATATGATGGCTGAAACACGTCTTGCCCATGGTGTCTGTCCATGGTGATTCTTAAAGCACTCACTCTAGATGCAATACACACTTTGTGAAAAACAAATGTTTGAATGGGTTTTGTTTCACAATCCTATCCAGTGTGCGGCTATCCCTATTGCTGGTACAGTTTTTCTGACCACATCTTTTCCTTCTTTATTAGTGTACTAGGACACAATACCCTCTGTGGTTCCGGACACACCCTAACCCCTCAATATCCCAAGGGCGACGTGACCCCATGTGTGCGCGACAGCGCTGTGGCCCCTTGCGAGCGCGAGGGCGACCCAACCCCCATGCGGACTCCGGTGTGGGAGAGCCGAACGTGAATACAGGGACCCTATGAACAGCGGGTTCGGAGACCGGAGAGACAACCGCGGGCCTAGGGGCGACTGGAGTACACGCGACCGCAGGGGTGAACCGGGTGGACGCACAGGTGACCCGAGTGGACGCAGTGATGACCCGAGTGGACGCGGAGATTACCCGAGTGGACGCGGAGGTGACCCGAGTGGACGCGGAGGTGACCCGAGTGGATGCGGAGGTGACCCAGTTTAGGTCCATGAACATGGCTTGAACAGGTCCAGCGTCCCATGCGGGTGGAACCGCACCCCAACACTCCAGTCCGACAACCACCTTATCCGGAGCGGGTGGCACATTGTCCTGAGACTGGGTCCGATAATCCAGCGCGGAGGCATTGAAGTCCAGGGCGGACGTGGTATGGTCCCGAGGGGGGGAAATAGACGGCCTCGGCCTCCTCCTCGGACCACAGGACTGCACCCCAGATGATGCGCTGGACACCCCGACACGGCTCTCAGTCTCCCTCCTCACTGCCACCTGGACACAAAAGGAGAGAACCAGTACCATGGCCACACCACCTAACACACAGTCCTGGTCTACCGTGGCGGTCACCGAGCACCGGACGCACCCCAATGACAACCCGGATGGCTCGGGGACAGACGCGACCGACGCAGGACGGCAACCGTTGAGCAGGGATGCCCTAGAGGCGCGGCACGGCTCACAGTCGCAGGACGGTTGCTCCGTGGATCTCTGAGGAACCCAAGAGGCATCGCGGTGAGAATCGCGAGGAGAAACCCGACGGGCATCGCGGTGAGAATCGCGAGGAGAACCGCGAGGAGAGTCGCGAGGAGAACCACAAGGAGAACCACGAGGAGAACCGCGAGGAGAACCGCGAGGAGAACCGCGTGGAGAACCGCGTGGAGAAACGCGCTGGGCATCGCGAGGAGAGACGCGTGGAGAGACGCGCTGGGCTTCGCGTGGAGAGGCACGTGGAGGGACGCGTGGAGAGACGCGTGGAGAATCGCGTGGAGAGACGCGTGGAGAGACTCGTGGAGAGACGCGAGGGGAACCGCGAGGGGAACCGCGAGGGAGCACAATCTGCCCATAATCCGGGACCCGGTTGATTCCCCTCATCGCTCCAACCTCCGGGGAGCGAGCACTGCAGCGGGGATGAGAAGGCGGAGCTAGCGCCAGGCTACTGTGGCCGATTGCTGCAGTGGGGGAACGGCTATTGGCATGGCTAGCGCCGGATTAATGGAGCCGGGATGCTGCAGCCGAGGACTCGACTACTGGCGGGGCTAACGCCGAGAGAAGATAGCCGGAGCTGCAGCGTAGAAAACGCGGCTAATAGTGGGGCTAGCGCTGGATTAAAGTAGCCGATGCTACAGCCGAAAAACGCGTCTAATGGCGGGGCTAACGCCGGGATATAGTAGCCGATGGCTGCAGCCGGAGGATGCGGCTAATGGCGGGCTAGCGCCGAAGCTAACGCTGCTAATGGCGGTGCTAGCGCCGAATTAATGTAGCCGGTGCTGCAGCCGGAAAAACGCGGCTAATGGCGGGGCTAGTGCCGGGATAAAGTAGCCGGTGGCTGCAGCTGAAGAGGCGACTACTGGCGGGGCTAGCGCCAAGTTAATATAGCCGGTGCCGCAGCAGGAGGAAGCGGCTGCTAGCAGGCTAGCGCAGAAGCTAAGGCGGCCATGCCTTTATGGACCTTGCTCTTTAATACTAGAACAGAAAACAAAAAAAGTTGTTGTCCAAAATGCATGACAAAGTGCTTGATGTTATACACCTGTAGCAATGGGAAAAATAAAAATTCTGAATTTAGTGAGTTGTTTTCCAATACATATTTCCACATACAGTAGTGTACAAACAAGATGCAGCAGTAGAAAGAGTAAACCGCAAATATATTTACTGCCAAAAGGCAAAGAGCACAATTGAAGTGAGCTAATGATTTTGAAGCAACTGTATTTAAATAGAACACATTTATTAATGTAGTTGTTTTAATAAAACATGTTCCATTATGCTTGTTTAGGTAACATGGAATATTTATTCCCATGACAAATTTAGTGAATAAATAGCATTTGTTTATTAAAATACTAAATAAAAGTTTATACAATAAGTTTGCCCAGGGGTGCAGAACATTTTGCAAAAGACTGTATATTTCTGCTAAAGATCTGTTCATTAAATTAAATAACACACCTTAATAAGGAAAGAAGTAAATAAACCAATGATGCAAATGCCAAACAAAATATCACTAATGAATACATTTTACCTTAATTTTTGCTGTAAGCAGTGATTACACTCCACTCATCACTTTATATACATTTGTAGACACTTCACTTTATAAAATTGTTGCTAGCCCTTGGGTAATGACAGAAATATCCACAATGGTCACAGAAATAAGATGAATTTGCCAAAAGTAATAATAAATAAAAATTGTATGGAAATGAACAAATGAAAGTCAGACATATATATGAACTTGTAAAACAGGCCTAGACAGAAGTTATGGTTCCCTTAAATTTTGCTGCACAACATTTTGAGACAATCACTGAAATCAAATGATTCCTGTCAATGAGCTGTCAATGAGACTTCTGCACCCCTCAGTAGGTATTTTTGTTCACTAATTATGAGCAAACTACTCCAGTTCTCTCAGGTTTGAAGGTGTTTTTTCAAGACGGCACGTTTTAGCTCCTTCCAAATGTGCTTAATAGGATTTTGGGCTCATAGTAGGCCACTCAGAAAAGTCCAATGTTTTCCTCTTAGTCATTTTTTTAGAAGCACATTGATCTCACCCAGGGAGTTTGGCTACAGTCCCATGGATCCTAAATTTCTGAATATGTGCAACTGTAGTCACAGGAACATCAAGCTGCTTGGAGATGGTACTTTCTAATTCACTGAGACAACTCTTTCCTCTCTTCCTCTAGTCCATGTTGAGTGTGGTTACACACCATGTCACCAAAAAGCAGACACTTCCAGTAGCCCTATGTTTACAGTGGGGGAAAGATGAGAGGCCTGTAATTCACATTATACGTAGACCTCAACTATGAGAGACAAAATGTGGGGGTAAAAATTATAAAATCACATTGTCTGATTTTTAAAGCATTTATTTGCAAATAATGGTGGAAAGTAAGTATTTGGTCAATAACAAAAGTTTCATCTTCAATGCCCATGCTGATGGAAGGAGGTATATGGCCCCATTCATTCTTTCATGTACACGGACCAGTCGACCTGGTCCCTTTGCAGAGAAACAGCCCCAAATCATGATGTTGCCACCCCCATGCTTCAGAGTTGGTATGGTGTTCTTTGGATGCAACTCAGCATTCACTCTCCTCCAAACATGATGAGTTGTGTTTGTACCAAACAGGTCTTCTTTGGTTTCATCCGACCCTAAGACATTCTCCCAATACTCTTCCGGAACAACCAAATGCTCTCTAGCAAACTTCAGACACGCCCAGATATGTACTGGCTTAAGCAGGGGGACACGTCTGGCACTGAAATCTTGCTTGTTTGTAGGTGACCAAATACTTATTTTCCACCATTATTTGCAAATAAATTCTTTAAAAATCAGACAATGTGATTTTATGATTTTTTTTTCATTTTGTCTCATGGTTGAGACCTAATTATGTTGTCAATTACAGGTCTCTCTCATCTTTTTAAGTGTGAGAACTTACATAACTGGTGACTGATTACATTCCCCCCCCACTGTAGGCCTATTCACTGATGACAAAAATGTAGACACCTGTGATGCTAATTATTGTACACACCTTGATTTAACATGTCCTTTGGTCACATTATTTTTAGGGGTAGCATTATTTTTGTCCAGGCCTGTTTAAAGACTTAATTTTTTTAAGTAGTTCTGTTGAAGCATGATTCAAAATCAATGTCAGATTTTTATTTGTTCATTTTCAGAGAATTTTTATTTATTATTACTTTTGTCAGGTTCAAGTTATTTCTGTGACCATTGTTTTCTTTGTCCACATGTGTAAGTGCTGTAAAGTAAAGAAACTTCATAACATTACAGAAAAAACACTAGTAGCTAGACAACTCAGTAACATTTTTTGGCAATTATTAATATCACAGTGAATAAATTTTTTATCATATGAAATCCTGTAACGAAGAGAAACAAACATCACAATATGTAAAATAATTTATATAGAATTCTCAGCACTAACATCAGTAGCTACTTCCAAGACATGAACGGTTATAAGTAATACAGTCATAGGGGCAATTCAACATTTACAAATTAGTGACCAGCGAGACCTTGGAATTAGAGAGTACACCAGAGTACCCAGGGAAAACCCACTGGACTTTTGCTAACCCCATCTTGGAGTTGAACCTTTTATGCAATAAGGCAGAAGCACTAATCACTAAGCCACCATGTCATGCCTCATGAGATATTCAAGTTTAATTTTTAGTGCATTGTAGGACAGTATAAATATATGTAGTATCCATAAGAAAGTACTCAATGAGTGGATTATAAATTATGGCTAAAATAGTAAGGTTGTCACTTATAGTATTTACGTATTCTCCACCTAATTAGGTACACCTCTTTCATTATTAACTTAGTATCCATTTTATCAGCTCCACTTATAATATACAGTAGATCTACTTCATAGTCCTACAACTACAGACTGTAGTTCATGAGTTTCGCTACATAATTTGTCAGTCCCTTTACTCTGTTTTTAAATTATCTAGACCCCCACAGAACAGGTATGTGGCAGGATCGCTGTGGTGTGGGGGAAGAAGGCAATCTCCCATGGATTTTGATTACGTTTAATGAATACACCTGACATGGCTCCTCCTAATGAGTGTGTGTATACTTTTAAAACTAGGAACATTAGTTGCCACAGAAAGAGAGAGATTGACCTCGATTTGGAAAGACTGTAGACACGGCCTGTTTATAGAGTGCATGCTGTAAAAGCCCAGTATGGCTTGATGTAAGAGTGGCATGTTGGCAATAAAGCCTGTTAGTTGATGCAAACTACTGTCTCCGGTCCTCGTTCCTTCCAGCCCCCTTACAATGTATTATTTAAGTGTTGAAAGATTCTCAGCACTTCAGTGACACTAGCATGGTGATGGTGAATTAGTGTCTTCTAGTACAAGTGAATCAGATATAGCAGTGTGGCTACAGTTTTTAAATACTATGTCACCTCATTTTAGACACATCTACATTATTGCTTACCTTGCATATGTAAGAGACACTAGGCTATACAATGTTATTCTTTAATCCTTCATCAGTGCCCACAGGACACTGTCTACTGGAGAGGAGTAGAAACAATGAGGTGTTAAATAACTTCAGCAGTACTACTAATCCAATGGATCAGTGCAACACACACTTAACAAATGGCGGCACATCATTGTGTTTGCAGTGCTTATTAGGTCATTAGGTCATTTTATAGTGTAATAGAACCAGAATTGTGGAATCTGTAGTTCTATGCATCTACTCTTCTGTTTCCTCTTTTAAAAGTCAACTCAAAACCCATCCATTTTTCCAATAGTTCAACTCACCCCTTCTATCATAAGTTTTTTTTTAATCATTTGTAAAGTATCGTTGGGGTTTAGTAAGGCACTATATAAATCAAACGTATTATTATTATTATAATTATCATTATAATTATTATTATTTTGCTCTAATCTTATCTTTGGTCTTATATTATTATTTAGTGCTCTAAATTGCCCCATATAGGGTGTGTTTGTATGTGTGTCTGTGTGAGTGAGTGTGCCCAGCTATAGATTGGTGCCCTTTACTAAGTGTATCTGCCCTGTGCCCGAAACGTCCTCCCCTGGACGGGCATGGGGAACCCCCACTGCAACCCTAGTAGAGGATTAAGTGAAAGATAATAAATTAATGATTATTTTCCAGATGCTTTTTATTCAAAGCAACTTACAAGCGTAATTCAGCGTATAGTTCCAGGCATGATACAGCACCTCTGGAGCTATGAGGGCCTTGCTTCAGGGCCCACGATGTAAAATTTGGTGGACTCAGGATTTGAGTACTCCACCTTCAGATTGTTAGCCCCACATCTAATCACCAAAATGTACCACACCATACACACCCTACCACCAACCAGAACAAAAAAACAACTCTGTAGATTCTCTATGGGGGTTCTGACCACAAGAGATCAACATATGTAAAGAAACAGATGGAAAACATTATGCAATTGTGGATATCACTACAAAGAGATATCCATAGAGCAAATTAAGCTGATTACATGGACATTGTATAAAAGGTGTACCTCTGAAAATAGCCGGTGTGTATATCTGCACTGTGTTATGGTCCTGCATCTGGTGCATCAGAATTCAAATAATAAAATCACACCCCCAGAAATAAATCACAAACACTTGCATTTAATGGTCACCTTTGCACCAACTCAGCACAAGCATGTGGTTGTGGAAAAACTTAAAAAAAAAAAAAAAATAGTTCTATGGCCAAACATCAAGAAACCTTAATTTCTGGCCACTGAACTTCAAGAGTTCCTGAGTAATTCAGAGAAAATATGGAGACAGATCCAAATGAAAAGTCAACAAAAGCCAACCTTAAGAGGCAAAAACAAAGACACAACAAATATCCATGTTTTTCACACATTCACTCGCCTCCTGTGTCATTGCAAGAGTCAATCTCAGTCAGAGTTGAACTATACCACTCTGCATTTTCTTCTTCTTGCCCAGGCATCCCAGCAAGGTATACTCCTTCAGCCTTTTGCTTTCCTCTCCCCTTCATGGCTTCGTGTTGCTGACCCTGATGCTTGCGCTTGGTGTGCCGCCTTAGGGTGTTGCGCTCGGCAAAGCGCATATGGCACAGCACACACTGGTAAGGCTTTTCACCTGTGTGAACCCTCTGGTGTCTTGTCAGTTCTGCAGCCTCTCTGAAGCGCCTAGGGCAAAGCTGGCACTGAAAGTTACGCTCACCTGTATGGATGTGTTTGTGTCGCTCCAGGTGGCTTGAGCGCTTAAACGCCTTGCCACACACCTGGCAGACATGAGGCTTCTTCTGAGAGTGCGTGATGGAATGGCGTTCAAGGTCTGAGAGGTAGTAGAATACCCTTGGGCAGTACTGGCAGTAAAGAATCCGACGTGTGTCCAACACCTGAGAATCATGGTTTTTTGGACCGTTTGAGGGAAGTATTATTGATTCTGAATGAACAGGTGAAGTGGAGGAACAAAGCTG
>JAFMOD010000349.1:748963-766458 GCA_019802435.1 Corydoras maculifer
GTGGGTTTCCTCCGGGTTCTCCGGTTTCCTCCCACAGTCCAAAAACATGGATCAAGTTAATTGAATTCTCAAAATTGCCCAATTTAGAGTGTGTATGTGTGAGTGAGTGTGTGCCCAGCGATGGATTGGCGCCCTGTCCTGGGTCTATCTGCCCAGCGCCCGAGACGTTCTCCCCTGGATGGGCATGGGGAACCCCACCGCGACCCTAATAGAGGATAAGGGGAAGATAATGAATGAATGAATTTTTTATCACACTTTGAATATCACTTCATTCATTTTTATGGGAGCACCTAGATTGGGTGATGTTATCACCACTGTAACCTTCAGGTAATTCAGTTTTTGGAAATAGGAAATAGGGGGGGCAATCAGCTTTCTGCACACAGACTGTTATTAAGTGGAGGCAAGGGGGGAGCTTTCTCTGAGACACACACGCCGCCCCACCCTTGGGGGCGTAGCCAAGTGACATCATTAGCAGAATTTGCTGTATAATTCAGCTCACACAGTTCACAGAAGCTCTGGAGCGTCTGGGCAACTTTTACGGCCATCTTCTCAGCATTTTAAGCCCTTTATGGGCACAGCATTTCAAGCCCTCTCTGTAGTTCCGTTAGGAAATACCAATCTAGTTAATGATGAACTGCTTTTTTGTTAAACATGGACACAAATTCAGACATAAATGCTGCAACACACATGAGAAAAGTCGGCACAGGGGCATGCTTACCATGACCTTTTACAACACAGTTGTCCTAAATGCATGGCTCGGTGATTGATTTAATAATTTTGGAAATAGGACTGAATAAATCTTAATTTAATGGTTTAGATTTTTTTTAATGAATTTTAGAGGTGTGTCCTGATATTTGTGTTCATGTATTAATTTTGAATGAATATGAATATGTGTGAATTTCCCCATTCTGGGACAAATAAAGGCATATCTTGATACTGTGGACACTGATTTAACCCCATGCCATTTTGTACATTTTTTTGGTAACAGTCTGAGGGTGTTCATAAATCTTAGGCATCTAAAATCCAATGTCTGCTTTCCCACCAAAAAGCTAAAAAGTGTCTTTTTGATAATTTAGGTAATTTTTTTGCTTAATATACAGCTCTTTTGAATAATAGTTTCAGGTTGCTATTTCTGATGCAGTGGCAGACTGTTAAGACTCAGGAAGTATGTAACGTACTTTTGAGCAAATGTAACAGGTGATATGTATTCACCACAGCAGAATTTTTTAAACACTACCTTCTGAGTTTTTTTTTTTTTACATCTTGTAGTCTGGCTGGTCCATTTGGCTGGCACGTGAAATCAGGCATCATCTTCCCCACAAGCAATGTTAAAACTACCCTCGTCAGTACACAGAACACATTTTTGCTGTCTTTCTGTCAATTTTAAATGAATTTGCATTGAGATAACTCAACAGCACATTTGTGAATATTTTAAACATAATTTCCTCTTTAAATAATACAATTTAGGGTTAACACATATTGCTACATCAGCAGACGGTTAAGGCACAACAATTATCATAAGTACTCCTAAGCCCACATGGCTTTATTTATCATAGTAAGGTGGCTGTTCCTTACAGTCCAATGTTGAGCAATTTCCACACTTGACCTTTAAACAGTGAGATTTTCCTCAACTCCCTAATCATTTTAATGACATTATACACTGTAGCTAGTCATTGTGCTCTGAGAAACATCATACGTGAACAGATATTTTTCTATTTTCAATATTTCCCTATTAACACTATTTTCATTATGTTTGGTACGGAGTGGTGTACCATGAACAATGCGATTCTTGTTTTATAAGATAATTGTGGAATGCTTCTAGAATCATGTTACTTAAACCATTTGAGGTTTTTTTGCCTTCTTTAAACCCTTTTGTCCATTAGAAAAGTGTATGTTAAGGAAGGTTAAAAAAAAAAAAAAAAAAAAACATTTTGTATTCACTAATTGTAACATATATTTAGGTGGCAGATAGACATCAGTAGAGGTGGAATGGTACATTGTATTCATTCCTGGGATTCTGATTCAACTCAACCATATGGAAGATTTTGGGTCCCTCTGAATTACAAAAACGCATATTTGGTGAAATTATCCACATGTACCAATAACCAGAGCTAATAAAATACTTACAACCCAACTATTCATTTCTGCTACTTTTAAACACAATTTGATTATGCCTAAACCTATGATTTTGTTCATGAGTTAACGTGTGCACTTTCAAATTCCCCACTCCTTAGATGGGAAACAAGACAGAAACAAATCCATTATTGAAGCAATGATCATATACAGCAAGGGTGCCCACACGCTTCAGGCCCAAGTTCTATTTTTCCATTGGACAGGTCATCGAGATCTACCAGGAATAATCTTTTTTTAGGCTTTTATATTGAAACCTGTTTACACACATCATGTTAGTATTGTTGAATAAGCATAGAAAAGACTGCCTCAGATTTTCACAGAAATAGCTATTTTATTAAAAACATTGCAGCAAATGGGCGGCGCGGTGGCTTAGTGGTTGGCAGGTTCTCCTTTCAGCACTAGGGATTCCCGGTTCGAATCCCCATGTTCTCCCCGTGTCCGTGTGGGTTTCCTTCGGGTTCTCTGGTTCCCTCCCACAGTCTAAAAACATGGATCGAGGTCAATTAAATTCTTCAAGTTGCCCCATTTAGAGTGTGTGAGTGAGTGTGTCCAGTGAAAAATTGGCCCCCTGTCCTGGGTGTAACTGCCCAGCTCCCAAAACGTTCTCCCCTATATGGGCATGGGGAACCCCACCGCGACCCTATAAAGTAGAAGATAATTGATGGATGGACATTCCAGCAAATAGCCTGGAGAAAACTTGATTTTAGTACAGCCAAACACACAGCATACAGCACAAATGTAAAACAATCACTGTAACATGCATTTCCCCAAACAGAACATGAACATTAATAAAAATCAAATGCATTTTGAGTTTGACATTGTAAAAAAATAATATTCATCCTCCCACTCTAAATGAAAGTGGAACATTTTACTTCTTTTGGAGCAAAGTCCTTCACTCATATTGTCAGTCAAATAAAGTGCAAGAACACAAACAGCAACTATATAATGTAGATTATTTGCGAGGCAGTGCTTTAGATTTAGGCACGGAGGTGTGGCCACGTGCCAGTTTTTGGAAAGACGGGGGGGGGGGACAGACTGCTCGCTTGCACAGTGATAGAGATCGAGATTCAGAATGAATCACATGTGTGTGTGAATGTGTGCACGCTATATACTGCTTCAGATAGTGTGCTGTAAAAAGCGCTGATACATGATAAATCCTCCATGCCGATCTACCCAACACCCCTGTCGATCGCGATCGACGTATCGGGTACCCCTGATGTACAGTAATCCCTTACATATCGCAGGGGTTACGTTTCAGAAACACCGTGATGTAGCGGCGTGATGACACACAGTATTTTGTGGTTTTATATATATATATATATATATATATATATATATATATATATATATTCAAATTTGAACCAAACAGTGAGGTCCATACCACAGTGTGAACCACACCATGAATTTTGTTTACTGTTACACCTCTAATGGCCATGGATGTCATTTTACAGCAAAGAAGACTTGGGTTAAATATCCTGACATGAAAAACAGGGCCCTTTAATGTGTTAAGTTTGCATGTTCTCCTTGTATATCTGCAAGTTTTAATAGTACTACTGTAATTACCCCACTCCTGTAATTACCCCACCCAAAATCATGCTAGTTGGGAAACTAGGGATAAAAAATTTCCCCCTTGATGTAAAAAAGTTAATGAAGAGGTTTCTGTGTGTCTGCCCTGCAATTCTACCATGACCACCCCCGCAACACACAGACACACACAAAATTTTAAGCACCCACCAAAAATATACCCATTTCATTAACTTTTTTTCTATTATGTTTAAAAAAAAAGTAAATCTTCTTCTATTAGGTGAACTGCAAAAGTGGATTTGCACAATTTGCAGGAAATGTAATCAAAAGCCCAGCAAAGTTGGGCCAGGAGAACCTAATAAGTGAATAAAAAGATACACTAAAATTAAGATACACTATATGGTTTAGTGGTTAGCACGTTCGCCTCTCAGCACTAGGGATTCCCGGTTGAAATCCCCATCTGGGTGGAGTTTCCATGTTCTCCCCGTGTCTGCGTGGGTTTCCTCCGGGTTCTCCGGTTTCCTCCCACAGTCCAAAAACATGGATCAAGTCAACTGAATTCTCAAAATTGCCCCATATAGAGTGTGTCTGTGTGAGTGAGTGTGTGCCCAGCGATGGATTGGCGCCCTGTCCTGGGTCTATCTGCCCAGCGCCCCAGACGTTCTCCCCTGGATGGGCATGGGGAACCCCACCGCGAGGATAAAACTGGGAGATAATGAATGAATGAATATATGGAGAAAAAAAAGTACTACTCCTAATTACCAAGTTAAAACATCCTGTTCCAGATACACAGGTGTATAAAACCAAGCACCTGGCCATGCATTTCAAACAACTGTACACTTTAGATTTTGTGGGAACTATTAAGGGAACCCCATTTTCTACTTCAGAATGACTGTACCATAATGCACAAAGCAAGGAACATAAAAGTGTAGTGTGGAGGATCTTGACTGATCTCAGCCCCAACCAATTATGTTGATATAATTAAGAACAGAGACCTTAAACCAGATTATCTCATTCAACATCAGTGGCTGACCTCACAAATATGCTAATAGATGAATAGCCATAGACACACTCTAAAATCTGGCAGAAAGTGTTTTTTGAAGAGTAAAATTGGGTAAAGCTGCAAAAAAACGAATTGAAATGGGATAAAAGCTCGCATTTACCACTTCTGCCTCATTACAAGGTTTGGAGTTTGATTCCTGGGTTGAGTGAATAAAGGTCCTTTCTATGTGGAGTCTGCCCTGTTCTCTCCTGGGAGTTCCTCCAGTTTCCTCCCACATTCCAAAGACCTGCTGGTAAGCAAGTTAGAGATACCAAATTGCTCGACTCCCATGACTGTATTGCTTGTAACTATTCATATCAGTAAATAGAAACTAATTCTGCATATTAAACTTCTTAATAATAAGCATATTACATATTGTGCACAGCTGAGATACTAGATCTTTACTACTGTATTTTTATTCATGTTTTTACCACTTTACTATGGTCAGGTAATTACTATTTATTTTTTAGATGAATACTTTACAATAACAACATAGTCAAATGTTATTAAACTAGTGGTTTTCTCTTTTTGGCATCTCACAAAAAGTAGCATGTAGTCAATCAAGATGTCTATGTTAAGGGCTCAAATAAATAATAATTTTCGTTCTAAACCTCACATTATTTTTTTTTTGCTTATTTATCTTATTTAGTGCCAAAGCCTATTTTAGTGTTCACTGTGCTAAAAGCAAGAAGACTTGAAGTAGTTATCAGTCTACAGTAGAAAAACATTCAAACCTAAGTGCGATAAAGCTTTCACCTGCAACAATGAGTCAATAAAATCATTAAAAATCTATTAGCAAAAGTGTCGATAATGAATTTCCATTATCAATTTGTTGGGTTGCACTATTTTCGCGTTACTCACAATGTCGTAACCGCTTACGTCACCTGCAGCGCTTCAATAATGCTGGAAACAAATAGGGGGTTGAAAAGAACGAGGCGGACTCTGCAAAACAAGTTGATAAATCGCACAAATAGAAAACAGCCAACACAGAAAAAGCTTCTGTTTAAAAAATCAAAACTGCGGAAGCTTCACGCAAATAAAGAACGTGGAACATGCGAGCTCTGCGAAAATTAATTGAGCTGCACGGAGCACAACGGTGATGATACACCACCTGAAACTAAACACCGATGAGGATGAAGCTCAAACAGCAGAGTAAATCACTACAACATACCGAGGCTCTTTAGTTTTGAAGTGAATCAGCGTAACGGTGCAACGTAACACTATGAGACCGGCAGAGCGCTTCATGCTGTTTTTGGTTGTTAACTGGATAATAACAGTAATGGAGAAGGTCTGAAGGTCTTAACGTCCGTGTCTTAACGTCCGTTATACGAATACGTCCGTATTTCCCAGAACATGTCCGTATTTCACGTCCTGTCCCAGCGTCCCATTTTTTTTTTAAGTGAGGTAATGTCCTGGTTTTTAAATGACCTTCACTGGAGCATTAAATGTACAGGCACTAGGGCCCTGCGCATCGTGCTGCGTGTCAGTACGCAAGCAACATGCCGAAGCACAAGTGTCTGTTTACCGCGATTTACAAAAGAGTTTCCCCTCCGCTTTCACACTGGGTCAAGACAAATAGGAAGCTTTGTGCACGGTGTGCAAAGCAGACACATATGTCTCATTGTCCAATGGACATTTCACACAAGAGGTATTTTTTTGTTAATTGGCCTATTTGTTAATTTATTTTTTTCAATAGCTGATAGTTAATTAGTTCATTTGTTAATTTATTTTTCCCAATAGGCTACAGAACAGACAATATTTGGTTCATTACTGAGGGCAACTGAGTATCATGTGTTATTTGGAGTTGAATTTCGTTCTTAAGTGAGAGATGTTTGGATGATACATTATTTCTTTCATTGTGCTTTTCAGTCATTAAAGGAAATGTTAACTTAAGCATACTATAATAGTATGTTTAAACACTTAAACAGACTATATATAATACTATACTGTAGAATAATTTTACTGAACCCCCCCCCCCCAAACAGCTTAATAAGTGTTTAAATGTGCAAGCTCCACGTTTTAATTATTTGATCAAATATGAGTGAAGACACTGCACACTATGGGAGTGAGGTTGAATTAGTTGCATTTAAAGGGGAATTAGGTAACAGAGTGACTCAAATTTGTATAATTTAGTATATTTTTTTCACACTGTGCTACATATTGTGTCAGTGTGTGTTTGAGATTTGTGTTTAATTGCTCTTTGGGCTACTTGGATGGCCTTAAACTCATACTGTAAATAAAAACAGAAGTTTATTGACCTGCTTAATAATTCTACAGTGTAGCTGGTTTTCTTCATAACCACTGACTTGTGATGTTCTCATTTGTAAGTCGCTTTGGATAAAAGCGTCTGCTAAATGATTAAATGTAAATGTAAAGACATGGGGGGAAAAAATTATTTATCTGATTCATCGGAAAAATAATCGACCGATCAATTGATTATCAAAATAATCATTAGTTGCAGCCCTAGGATTCTAGAGGAAAACTGAAGCTACCAGTTTAAACCCACAGTAAAACAAGGAGAACATGCCAACACTGCAGAATAGAGTCAACTTTCTTATGAGTTATATCCCTTTACTGGAAGGTAATGAAAGTAGCCACTAATGACACTGCTTTCCACAAATGGATATTTCCAGAAATGATCAAACAAGCCAATGTCTCACCAGAATTGGGAAAATAAAGTCTAATAGCAATTTTTTTCTGAATGTGACTTTCAGATTAACACAGCAAAAAATGTACCATGTACTCACTGGCCACTTTATTAAGTATACCTCATTTGTCCACACTTTTTCCTTCATTTGATTGTTTACACATACTATGTGTATGTTTTTATACTATATTTGTTTACACATACTATATGATGCACTTTTCAGTCCTGTAATTGCAGACCATAGTCCATTATTAAATGATCAGGACCCCCAAAGAACCACCTTAAGTATGCTGTATGGATGGTGGATGATATTCCGGTCTGCAGTGATGATGGCATGTTAGTGGGTTCATTGGTACAAGTGAATCAGACAAAGAAAACCATCTTTAGTTTTTCAACACTGTGTGCTTTATTAGACACATCTACCTCATTGCTTCACCCTGTAGATGTAAAATTAGGGACTGTAGCTTAACTCTTGCTGCAGTTTGTGTTAGTCATCCTCTAATCCTTCATCAGTGTCTTCACATTGCTTTTATTTTTGGATTATTCTGAGACAAGCAATGATACTAAGGGTTTTAAAAATGCCAGCAGCACTGCTGATACTGATCCACTCATATCAGTGAAACCAACACTGACACAATCACCATCTCCATGGTAGTCCTAAATAAAAAAAAACAGAAAGGAGACATAGATGAACTAGTCTGTTATTGTAGACCTACAAAGTCCATCTAACATGTTGAGGGGGACTAATAAAATAAGTGTAAAAACAAAAAGGTACATCTAAGTGGCAGTAAGAAAATATATTTTGTGAATGGGGAAAAAATGGATGAAAATGTGTATGTTCTTCTTTTCTCTCCACATCTACATTTGGTCATTTAGCAGTCGCTTTTATCCAACTATCCGACTTACAAGGTGAACACAGGGTTAATCACAACATCCCTGGAGCAATGAGGGTTAAGGGCCTTGCTCAAGGACCCACACTGGTAACTTCCTGGACCCGGGATTTGAACCCTCAACCTTCAGATTGATAGCCCAACACCCTAGCCACTGAGCTACCATGCCCTCTCCATTTATCATCTCATGACTCTAATCTGGTAACCCATCATATAAAACAGAATATAAAGCAGTAGAAACAGCTCCCCCTCCAGCAGCTTCAACAGTAACATGCTGCTTCCACACATTTTTTTAAAGCTGTGATCGTGTAACGATGTATTAGACAATAACATCTAACTTAGAGGAACTAAGAACCAAGAATTTATAAACCTTAACTCCATTTCATATTGTATCAAACTAAACTAAAAGTTTAGGAGGGTGTCCTCACAGAGGATCTTTTTCTGCAAGTAAAGGAGGTTTTTAAAGTTGTCATTGTGCTGGTATTAGTGACACCCCCACGTCCCAGGTGTCTGTCATCTGCTGGTGCATCAGTGAAATGAAGCTCCGCCTGCACGGTCTGCAGAGACGCGGTGTTAAAGCTCCTGTGCGTGTCCTGCTTTCACTTTTTTAGTTTTGTTCTAAAGCAAGCGCCAAATTCGGCATTTCATGTGATATCAGCGAGTCAGTGCAGTTAGACACGTCTTAGAGGGAGCAGAAGGGACGGCTTGATACCGACGCCATTACGCGGAGTCGGAGGTCCGATTATTAAAAAAAACGGAGGTGAAAGCACTAAGCCTACCATGCTCTGATGTCGCCGTGTCTGCTCGAACCCACGTCCGTACACGCCTTTTATTCTCTAAGCGCACAAAACTGAAGAGCGTGTAAGCATTATTTGTGGTCTGTGCTCCCGCACCGTGGGTAGACTTCGTGCTCGGACCTGCGACCAGCCATTTTCTGCGCACCGAGGGTTCGAGCTGGTCACAACGAGCGCACCGAAGGCTTGCACCATAATTCTAACTTTCTCCCACTAACAGCTCTGGCGCGACATTCCACACCGGTGACACCCTGTACGACTCGTGTCCCAGTGGACCTCTGTCGTGACACTTCCTTTAGGAACTGTAATGTTCAATATGAAACTGCTCTCACCCCACGAGTCAGCTCGCACAGACACTGGCTAACCCGACCCTCGCGCACTTCCGGAAGACCAAATATGAATGAATGAGTGAGGGCGGGGACAGAGCGTCGGGGGCGGGCCGTGGTCAAAATGTCCCTGGTCAAATTGAAATATTATTAATATTAAACTGTGCCGTGAAACATTTCTTATATAAACTTTACTCTATTAAAGCTCGAAAAGTGTCCAGTGACAGCGAACAGATTTACAGAAATATGAACATTGAAATAATTTAACACATTTTATGGAGAACTTTCAAAAAGCAACTTTACAACAAAGAAACATTAAATTAATTATACATCCATCCATTCTCTACTAGGGTAGCGTGGGGGGGGGGCATGCCCATGCCCATCCACTGGAGAACGTTTTGGGCACTGGGCAGATACACCCAGGACAGGGCGCCCATCTATCCCTGGGCACACACACAAACACACTCTATATGGGGTAATTTAGAGAATTCAACTGACCTTGATGTTTTTGGACTGTGGAAAGAAACCGGAGAACCTGGAGGAATCCCACGCGGACACGGAGAGAACATGAAAACTCCATCCAGATTGGGATTCGAACCGGGAATCCCTAGTGCTGAGAGGCAAACGTGCTAACCACTAAGCCGCCAAGTTCTACAGTTTATATACAGATGTTTAGTCCAACAGTTATTATTCAACTAAATCCCGCAATAAATAAATAGAGATGGTAAGCATGTTCCTAGCCGAGAAACCCTATAGTAGAATGCTTTTCTCCATCATTGTATTAAACAAATCTAAAGGTAGATTTGTAGTATTTCATTAATTTATCACTTATTTTCATTTTTAAAAATATGTATACTACATTTTAATAGAGGGAGCCAAGGATCCGTATATTCATTCATTCAACATCTTCCACTTATCTTATGGTAGAGTTGCCGAGAGGTTCCCCATGCTCATCCAGGGAAGATTGTTTCAGGCATTGTCTCAGGACAGGGGGGCCACACGCTGGACACACACGCTCTCCCTCACTCACACAGACAGACATATACACTATATGGGGCAATTTCATTCATTCATTCATTATCTCCCGCTTTATCCTCTATTAGGGTTGCGGTGGGGTTCCCCATGCCCATCCAGGGGAGACGTTTCGGGCGCTGGGCAGATAGACCCAGGACAGGGCGCCAATCCATCGCTGGGCACACACTCACTCACACAGACACACTCTATATGGGGCAATTTTGAGAACTCAATTGACTTGATCCATGTTTTTGGACTGTGGGAGGAAACCGGAGAACCCGGAGGAAACCCACGCGGACACAGGGAGAACATGGAAACTCCACCCAGATGGGGATTCGAAACGGGAATCCCTAGAGCTGAGAGGCGAACGTGCTAACCACTGAGCCACCGTGCCGCCCTATATGGGGCAATTTAATGTAACCAATTTACCTTGAATCCATGTTTTTGGACTGTGTGAAGAAACCAGAAAACCAAGAAAAAACCCATGAACATGGAAACTTATATGGACCTGCTGCTAGGCGGGTAAAAAATATTTTTTAGACAAACTGACACAGGTCAGTGTGTGTTAAAATGTAGAACATAACTTTTTTCTGTTTTACTCCTTAAAAGGAGTACCTTGAAAGTTACCTTAAAGAATATGGTGGAGGTGAAATGTATGTCTGATTGCTTGATTTGTGTGAAGCTTGAAATTGATTGAATGTTGATAAATGTCATCTGTGCATTTGCTTCACAAGTGGGATGGAATGTAGGGAAGAATCAAGATGTCTGAATAACGTTTTTGATGAAGATGCCCAAAGAGCTGTGATTGGAGCTGATGAAGAGACGTGATAAAGAGGTTTTGGGTTGATATCGTCTTAACGGACAGAATTATGGGATGCAAATGGTGGCAAATTTTGTTAAAAGGATAAAAAAAAAAAAGGATATCAGTAGTGAACACATTTTGAAGGTTCCGGGTTTGACACCTCAACAGTTCAAGTGCAAGAAAGTTCCAAAAGGAAGAGATTGTTACATTTTTATTTTTTTTCCAATGAGCAAATTTAGAGTGGCAATAGTGGTAGTAAGGTTGGTAAGGCATACCCTAAAGTAAGGACACTGTGACAGTGATGAATTGTGTACGAGTAACAGACTGGCTTGAAGTAAAAGTAGGGCTGCACCAAAGATCAGCTCTGAGTCCTTTCTTATTTGCGATGGGCAGGCTGACGGATGAGGTTAGGCAGGATTGTCTGTGGAATATGATGTTTGTGAATGACACAGTGATCTGTGTGTAAGTAGGGAGCAAAGAATAGGTGGTGGAATGTATTGTGGAGAAAATGACAAATGAAAATAAGATGAAATGAAAATGAAAAGTAAAATGACAGAAAGATAAAGTTGCAAGCTGTAAAGGTGAAGAAAGTTAATGTGTTTAAATATTTGGGGTCTAAGTGTACAATGTAATGGAGTATATAGTGAAAAAGAGGTGAAAAAAAAGCACGATGATGTGGATGGCTAGAGCTGTAGGAGTGAGCTGTAAGTGTTTTCTAGAGCGAAAGAGAAGGTTTACGGAACAATGACAAGAATTTACACATTAAGAATGAGTTTATTTGCACAGGTAGGATATTATGAAGACAGAATTATAAGGATGAGATTAACCCTATACATTTTCAGATAAGGAATAATATTTATATCGGTGGAAGGATGCAGCGTATAGCGCCACTAGGCTGGATGAGAAGAGACAGTCCAAAGAAGAGGAATGGAAGTGGTAGGGGAGGACATGCATGTGGCTGGAGTGACAGAGGAAGACACTTAGGACAGGGCAAAATGAAGAATAAAGATCCATTTTGTCAAACCCTAATGGAATCTGCTTTATCAAGCGGAAGGGGACTTATATAGTATTATATCAGCTTTGCTTGACCATTCAAACTGTTTAGAAGCAAGAAATACATTTATCAAGCCATTATCAAATACAGTTTAAGTATTTTTAAGCAACACTTACTTGACTTCATATTTGAAGTCTTTCTTTGAAAACATCCTTTTGTCTGTGCCCATGATGTTGTAATATTATTTATTCATTAATTCATTATCTTCCGCTTTATCCTATATTTGGGTCGCGGTGGGGTTCCCCATGCCCATCCAGGGGAGAACTTTTCGGGCGCTGGGCAGATATACCCAGGACAGGGCGCCAATCTATCGCTGGGTAACATTATTTAGTTGTTTGCTTAAATTTTTTTTTATTATTAGTTTCACAATCTATTCCAAAAGGTTGACACTTCTATGGTGTCAAAAAGGTCCTAAAGATTTGTGAACAAAAAAACAGAATCCATAGTCAATAAATGACATTTTGTATTTGAAAAAATTGTTAATATTCAGAGTTATATAATCAGCTTTGTAAGCAGAATATATATATTTTTGAATATTTCTTAAATATTAATATTCTTAAAGAATCAGTTTTTGATTTTGTTCCCCTTTTCTCAGTTGAGATTCTCTTAGTCTCACTCTTGCCTACAGAAGTTTCTCACTTTTAATTTTAGGACTTGATAGGGTGATTGGGACGGGATCTAGACAGTCATTGACTGCTGGAGTTAAGCCCTGCCCACCCAATCCATTCTACACACTTGGCTACGTCAGTGAAAGTGCACCCTATGTGTCTACTGTATTTACACATATCCTCCACATTTAAACCATGCATGTAGTGAAACACACACATATACACACACAGTGAAGTGAGGACATGGGCCTGAAGCGGGCTTTCTGAAAAGACCATATGAACTACCACAATATCCTGCATTGTTTTATGCAGAAAACCATGAACAAATATGCTACACAAGGACATTGTCAGAACAGGACATTCTTTAGCGTATTATACAAAGCAAGAAATTTCTGGACAGTGTTGCCAAATAGAAATTTCTGGACAGTGTTGCCAATGTCGCTATATTTAGTGATTTTTTTAGACCCTTTAGCAACTTATTTTAAAGAGCAACTAGTGAAAATCTTGCAAGTTTTTATGGTGTTATTGTACACTTTTGTAGACTCTAAGGTGAACACACATGTTTTTCAGTCTCTGATCTGATTAGGGCGGCACGGTGGCTTAGTGGTTAGCACGTTCGCCTCTCAGCGCTAGGGATTCCCGGTTCGAATCCCCATCTGGGTGGAGTTTCCATGTTCTCCCCGTGTCTGCGTGGGTTTCCTCCGGGTTCTCCGGTTTCCTCCCACAGTCCAAAAACATGGAACAAGTTAATTGAATTCTCAAAATTGCCCCTATAGTGTGTGTCTATGTGAGTGAGTGTGTGCCCAGCGATGGATTGGCGCCCTGTCCTGGGTCTATCTGCCCAGCGCCCGAGATGTTCTCCCCTGGATGGGCATGGGGAACCCCCCCGCGACCCTAATAGAGGATAAGCGGAAGATAATGAATGAATGAATGAATGATCTGATTAGTTCTGATCATCATTAGTAGTCACTACATGTCCACACTGCAACTGAACTACTATTGCCCAAAGCTACCACTGACTCCATCCCTAATTACAGAGCAGGATGAAAATATCAATACATATATTTTACACAGTGTCAGTCACTTACCTCGTCCACGGTGTGCCTCTATGTAAAAAGCTAAACATCTAGCTACTGTTAGGATCTTTTTGATTTCTGGAAAAGCAAAAGAACACACCGATGCAAGATGGCCGTTCTCAACTGGTTTATTGAGAACAAAAGGAATCTTTTCTGAACACCGTCAGGAAGTAACGCTGGCCAGCGGTTTGCCCATTCAGCTTCAGGTGTTAAGTACGTCTTCAGGTCCGAGTGAGAGAGAGCGAGCCCATTCAAGGGTTACCTGTATATATTGTTACGTCTAGTTCCCGTCCCTTACCTGACTAAGCCAATTGCAGATTACCCCCCTAGGTTTTAAATCAGCCAATCCCAGCCCTGTATTTTCCAGTGGCGGCAAAATCAAAGATCCTTTGTTAGTCTTTCGGCCATATTGGGACTCTCATTATGTTTAAGAAATTAAAAATTTCTGACACTACCTTGATAAAAATTGATTTAGGGTGTGCTTTTACTCACTTTTTCTGTCGCACAATCTTTATTCCTTAAACACGCAAATGGGCAATTATGCAAATAGTATGCATTGACAAAATTACGTGACATCTATCGACTTTTAGGACAGCCAATAGCTAATTTCCCAACTGAGGAGTTGGCTGAGGAGATGTTTCAGGAGGTGAGAGAAGGACTACAAAAACCAAAACTGAAAAAAGGTGCAATAAAAATGAATTATTTAAGAATATTAAACTTAAAATAGACAATAAAAAGCAATATTTTTACAGACCTGATATCTCTCTTAATGCTAATGACAGTTTTCTCAATTACAAAATGTCATTCAGAGGTAGTAGATTCTGGTTTTTTTTTTCTCAAAACGTTAGGACCTTTATAATGAATGTTAAAAAATTTCCCAATTTCCTATTTTGCAACTCTTTTTTTATGTTATTCAGTGAGTATCCCATTTTATCTCAACAGAAATGAGGTGGGCGTTCAGTATAATTTATTTATATCAATTTCTAGCGCCTCACAATAATGCCACAAAGCCAAAACCAAACAACTGTCATGTAATATGTCATGCTTTTTATGCTGAAGCGTGATAACATCATAATGGAGTAAATATGTTTAGGTTTAATTACATGTTGATCATGTAATACTTTTGAATTTCAGGGTCAGTGAGAACAGTAAACCAGGGCGGCAGGATTACACATTCTAATTTCTGATACCACGCAATGTGAGTAGACATTATACTGTAACCAGGTGGGCTCTGTGAAAAGAAAACAAACAAAATTCAGACCAAGCTGACTTCTGATAAGAAATGTTAGAGTAATTTTTTTTACTTTTTTTAATTTAAGTATATATAGTTAAAAGGTAAGTAAAAAAGCTTAGCTTGAAAATGCCAAAATTTACTATTGCTCACAAGGCTATGAAGCACCGCAGACAGGTCACCAGTTAATCATGGAGCAGACACTAACAAACACATTCACGACTTGGGGCAATTTGGTATTTCCAATTCACTAGACTGTGTATGAGGATAAGCGGAAGATAATGAATGAATGAATGAAAAATGAATAGACTGTGTATGACACTGGGGTTCCTGAACGAAACACAGATAGTCACAGAGAGAACATGCTGCCTGAGCAAAATTATTGAAATACCCTGGATAGGTCACCAGTACATTGCAGGGAAGAAACACAAACACATTCTCACCTGGGGCAACTTAGAATCTCCAATACACACAACCATGCAAAAAGAGCCCTGTTTCTTTTGCCTAGAAACCCAGTAATATAATCCAGAGGTAACAGTAGAACCCAGTGGACCACCATTATGCACCCTTTATTCATTGGTAATTTGTTTTCCGAGTAATTTTTTTTCTTATTCAGGAAACATGAGTTGAACACTGTAAAACAGACATAGAAAATTTATACTAACTATTTACAGAAATAATATTTTTCAAGCCCTGGACTTTTTTGAGATGACAAAGTTACTCACTTTGGCCATCATAGCTTCATCAATTTATTTATTTTATCTATCCATTATTTTCCACTTAATCCTGTACTAGAGTTGCCTGAGGTTTTTCCTATGCCCATCCAGGGGAGAACGCTTTGGGTGCTGGGCAAATACACCCAGGGATAGGGCGATAGGGGCAATCAAATCAATAGATCAGTCAAATTACCTTAAAGAAAAGATTTTGGACTGTGGGAGGAAACCGGAGCACCAGGAGGAAACGTGGACATGGGGAGAAACTCCAACGAGAAACTAAGACTTTGTACTTCTGTATTTTGTTTATTATTTAATTTTTTGTTTAATACATAGACAAATATAAAATACAGTGCTTGATTAAATTTGTATGTATATGTATGTGTGCTGTCTCTCCAACCAAGGTAGCAGGCAGGAACAGGAATCTGTCCATCTAAGCAGGTCTCAGTAGCTGTAAAACTGCAATGCTTGTGTGGGTGTTTGCAGAAGAAGGTTACGTTTTCTCCGTGGGCAACCACTCCATTGGTCAAGTCATGGGGCCAGAGCTTAATTCGCCTACTATCACTCTGCTGGGCTGTGCTGGGATTAAACAGCAAGTTAATTGGCACGACACAAGCAAAAAAAAAAGACAGGTTTGTTTAATGATGTGCTCTGAATAATGTTGATGTAATAAAATAATAACATAGGCAATAAAAGTGAATACATGTGCAAGAATTATTAATTGAATGAAATATAGTAGTTCATTTAATGAAGGTACCTCTGCACAATGGTACTGTGCTCCAAGTACCATGTGAATGACAGGTGACTTGATTTTGTCCTTCCAATATAAAGGTTTTTTTTGCAAAGATAATAAATGGCCTTATCCACGTTATATACAGACATCTGCACAGCAACCAGGTTGCCATTAGTGATCTCTACTGGTGGTGGACAAAAGACACCTGTAAATGTAGGTCAGTAAATATGTGGCCACCCAGAATATATATGATATTCATTCTAAAATATTTATCCATAAATTATTCATTCATTCATTATCTCCCGCTTATCCTCTATTAGGGTCGCGGTGGGGTTCCCCATGCCCATCCAGGGGAGAACGTCTCGGGCGCTGGGCAGATAGACCCAGGACAGGGTGCCAATCCATCGCTGGGCTCCATAAATTATTTCTTATATATATTCTTTACACAGTAATCGGGCGGCACGGTGGCTTAGTGGTTAGCACCTTCGCCTCTCAGCACTAGGGATTTCCGGTTCAAATCCCCATCTGGGTGGCATTTCCATGTTCTCCCCGTGTCTGCGTGGGTTTTCACTGGGTTCTCTGGTTTCCTCCCACAGTCCAAAAACATGGATCAAGTTAATTGAGTTCTCCAAATTGCCCCATATACAGTAGAGTGTATATGTGTGTCTGTGTGAGTGAGTGTGTGCCCAGAGATAGATTGGCGCCCTGTCCTGGGTGTATCTGCCCAGCGCCTGAAACGTTCTCCCCTGGATGGGCATGGGGAACCGCACCGCGACCCTAATATAGGATAAAGCGGAAGATAATGGATGGGTGGATTAACACAGTAATCATTGAAACAATGTTTTTATGAAATTCCAAGCCATCTGCTCTGAACAAAAGTTTTTTTTTTATTTAAATAACTTTGTAAA
>JAFMOD010000349.1:766790-838886 GCA_019802435.1 Corydoras maculifer
GGTAGCATTTTTAGGCTGTTAAATTTATTAGAATTCATAATGAATGGCACAGTGGCTTAGTGGTTAGCATGTTCGCCTCTCAGCGCTAGGGATTCTCGGTTCGAATCCCAATCTGGGTGGATTTTCCACGTTCTCCCCGTGTCTGTGTGGGTTTCCTCTGGGTTCTCCGGTTTCCTCCCACAGTCCAAAAACATGGATCAAGGGCAATTGAATTCTTGAAATTACCCCATGTATAGTGTAAAGTCAATTGAATTCTCCAAAATTACCCAGTATAGAGTGTGTTTGTGTGAGTGAATGTGTGTCCAGCGATAGATTGGCGCACTGTGCTGGGTGTTTCTGCCCAGTTCCCGAGACGTTCTCCTCTGGATTGGACCTTATAGAGGATAAAACAGAAGATAATTGATGGATGGATGTCTAAATTGTTTAAATATGAAGTTCATTCATTCATTCATTATCTTCCGCTTTATCTTCCATTAGGGTCGTGGTGGGGTTCCCCATGCCCATCCAGGGGAGAACGTCTCAAGCGCCGGGCAGATACACCCAGGACAGGGCGGAAACCTATCGCTGGGCACACACTCACTCACACAAACACACTCTACATGGGGTAATTTGGAGAACTCAATTGACTTGATCAATGTTTTTGGACTGTTGTAATACTAAATGGCAAAATGGCCTTTTGAGAATAAGGTAAGAGTGTACCTATATTTAGGAAAATTATAATACATTATGACTGTGCCCTATCAAATTTAAGTTTTGGTCAGTTTTTAAAAACTTTAAAAGCAAAGTTGCCTTTTTTAAAGAATCTTTGTTTCTAGATATCTGTTTTGATAGACAGTTTGTCTGGATATAACCTAATCTATTGAGATTTGCAGATTCTCCTTTGCAGCTTTTCAGTTTTCTAGGAAGTTTTTCTGGAGTTTGGCTGTAAAGTTTTATCTGATTATCCTAAACAGCATTTGTGAGGTCAGGCAGAGATGTTGGACATGATAAGTTTTCTTGCAAGTTCCATCTAAGTCCATCACAAAGGTGTTAGATAGATTTGGGGTTATGGCTGTTCAAGTTTTTCCACGCTACAAGTCTTTACTGATTTACTGTTTTCACTCAGGCACAGTCAAGCTAAAGCCACAAAATTTTCCACAAAATTAAAAGGATTCAGTTGTACAAAATGCATGGCTAAGTGCTTATATCCTATTTTAATATTCAGGAATACTTTAATCTGTAATCTAATATTTACATTCTTCACCTTGCGCTTTCATATTCAAGTTGTTGTTTACTCAATTAACCTGAAGATGGCAGGCAAGTCATTTAAATACAGAAGGAAAGCACAAACTGGTCAATCAATTTCTGATGGCTGAGCAGACCTTTCCTTTAACAGACACTAACACGCACAAATCCTGACACTTGCAGTTTATATCATTCTCTAACACACATGCTTTACTAATGCTTACTCTGGCAGATGGGATGTGGGTAAGCCTATATCTGGTTTTTATGACATGTATTTTCAATGATCCGAATCAGCACAGATCTACAAACGGTGAGAGGAATAAGAGTATCTAAGTACAATAAATGTTTATTCTTTTACTTTAATTTTCACATCACTGTTCTTACTTACCAAAGGCCACCCTGGTATTTTATGGTGGTACCTACAGCAGTGCTCTTAAGAAACATCAGCTGGTCATCATCAGGCAAAGGGCAGGCCTCAGCCACTGGCTTTAACTGTGATTGAACTATTAAAAAATCCAGCGAACTTAGTACACTCCAATACATGCACCTTTTGCTCTTCCTTACATGCAGACACACCCACACACACACACACACACACACACACACACACACACACACACTACATTATACAGAACTGAATGCCCAGAACTAAAACTACACACTCCACAAATTAGAAATACACCAAACCACAATAAACTCATGTGCACACCACAGACACAGTACAGCACATTACACATATAGAATTGGATACACAACTCACACCACAAAAATATCTGTCATGACCAAACAACAATGAGAGGAGTAAAAAAAACATAGTTAATAAACAAAAAAACAAAAAAACCAATAAACAAAATAAGATAAATTAACAAAAAATTAATGCACATGGGGAAATAACCAGAACTTGAATATGTTCCTGACAAATAGTAGTTGTCCAAGTGTACAATTATTATTGTCATCTCATTATCTTTACCTCTCACAATAAATAGGGTCAATACAGAGCAGATATTATTGTACTGTGAAAAGAAACCGGAGAACCGAGAATAAAAAACTCACGTGGAAATAAGGAGAACATGGAGACTCCACCCAATTTGGGATTCAAATCTGAATCCCCAGCGCCACTACACCACCAAGCTATTATTATTATTATTATCATTCGCTCATACATTCGTTACCTTCAGGTTAATTTTCTAGTAGGGTCGTGGTGGGTTCCCCATGCCCATCCAGAAAAGAATGTATCTATATGAGACAATTTAGAGCATTTAATTTACCTTAAATCCATGTACTTGAACTGTGGGAGGAAACTGGAGAACAGGAGGAAATCCACACGGACACGAGGAGAACATGAAAACTCCACCCAGATTGTTATTCGATCCTGAAATCCTCAGTGCTGAGAAGCGAACATGCTAACCAATAAGCCACCGTATCGCCTATTATTATTATTATTATTATTATTATTATTATTATTAATATTATTATTATTATTATTATTATTATTATAATCATATTCCTTGTTTGAAGTGTTATTGCTATTTATATGTGAAGGTAATAGTTGTATTATGGTTAAAAGTAGTAGTATCTATACAATACCTGACAACTTTATTATGTATACATTCTTTTATTTACACTCTATATAAACACACACACACACACACACACACACACACACACACACACACACGCACACACACACACACACTATATATGTATATATATATACACACACACACACACTACATGTAGCTCTACAATCACAGACCATTGTTCAAATGTTTCACTATTTTCTTGTTTTAGTCGTCCCTTTACTCATCCCAGGACCACAGTAGGACACTGCTGTGATGTGGTGGCACACACACAAACGCACAGACACTCACACAAGATTTTAATCATAGTGGACATAGTGGAGATATAGTAGAATACCTCTACCTGATCTTACTACTATTTTATTTTGGTAAGTTTATAGGCACCCAATAAAACCAGTGATTTAATTTTTAAAAATGGACCCAAACCTTAAATCCAAACAAAATCTGAAATTAATAACTAATGTTTAATTTTACAGTTCTTGGCTAACTATAATAATGATATTTAACTAAATACATTATACTTCCAAACTATTCCGATCACATAATTCTCTATGTCTTTGTATGTTGTAAAATTAACATTAGACAAGTCTGGACTTATAGTTAATAGATAAATGAATAAGCAAATGGTTTCATTGATAGATTTGTTTTACAAGTTTTTGTATTATTTATAATGGTACATTTATTGTCTGGATAGGAATCAATAAAAGCAAAAGAAAAATGCAACTCAAAACCAGAAAGGATCAATAGGTCAAAGACACCAGGTAGGTTATGGATAAAATGAAAGAAAGTGGTGCAAATAACCAAGATCTAGTCTTCTGCCCCATTAGCAATGTCTAATGTTACAAGATAGAGTAGGGTGCAGAGAGAATATGATTTATTGTTAGAAAGATGGATAAATGATTGAGTGAACGGGTAGGTGGAAGGAAGGACAGATGAATAGTGTGCAGCTTTACAGCCATCCATCTGGAATGATCTATTCACACATTCTCTTGACTCTTATCTGACAGACTCTAACATGTGTGGGTGGTTTCCTGGCGAAGAGAGAGGAAATCTAACACATTTACACTGTTGGCATGTGTATCAGTTCTCAGCAATGTCATGTCACTGAGCTGCAGGTGCTGTTGCAGGATTGCGTTAGAAACGCCCACACCGCCTCTCTGCCTACTACTTTATAACTGAAAGTGCACACATTCATGTTTGTGTGGGCTTTTCTGCAAGCAGCCCTGCAGTGTTCTATACACCAGTACTTCATTGTTCTCTCTACAAAATGACAGGTGCTCTGTGATTAACAGAAATATCTTTGACATTGAAGGCATTTTAAATAAAAGGTTCATTCTACAGCAAACTTTGCTTTATTTCTGTTGACACTGTATGGTCAAAAGTATTGGGGGACAGCTCATAATCACTGAAAACTTTCTTGACCTGCACAAGCCCATCCAATACCTTCAAGATGTTTTGAACTTGTATGGTAATTGCAAGCCAGACCCTATTGTCTAACATCAGTGGCTGACCTAACAAATGTACTTCTAGATACTTCTAGATCAGCAATTTTCACCGATACAACTCAATATTTTGTAGAATGCCTTCCCATAGGAGTGATCAAGGGGGCAAGATTTTATAAGGGCACCTGTACCTTTTCCAGTATTTTAACCATAAAATATATACTAGGATATAATTATATTGAGATTTGGATATATTGCTTGCTTGCTTGCTCATGTACACAGGATTATCCCCACTCCACTGTCGGTTGCCTTGACATTGACTGGAATTCAGGCCATCAGCCATGGTGTAACCAAAATGACAATGCACTTCCAGAAGAGCGGAGAATGAAGGCGCTGGAAAGTGAAGAGTAACATTGAAGTGATCACCAGCAGGAAGAGGCCATTGACATGTTCCACCTGTAAAACGTTAAAAATAAAACATGTTTTATTAATGCTTAACTTTTTATGTGTATTAATGTCAAATTTTAATGCCATGTTCTGGATTGTGTAATGAGTCTTACCTGGAGCCACACAACTAAGTCCACACTGGCCATCAGTGTAGAGGCTTGTTGTCACAATCATTGTCCCCCTGAAACTTTTTTGGGCATGTGCATCTTCTCTCATTATCCAGAATTCTTTCTGGGCACAGTTCCTTTACCTCTGATTGAACATAACAAATGACACATAAACAGGCAGATATACTAAGTGCTCAAAACAAACTATAGTACTGGGAATAAAGATACACACATAAATACAATATTCTCAGTCATTATATTATATAGATATTATATAGATTTTTGACCCCAACTGGAGACCACATTCTAAAACACAATACCATTTTAATTGTGCATCCAAGTGCAACAAAATGTGTAATGTACTAAAAAATACTTTAATGATCTAATAAACTTTATAACCCAATACATGAGCTCCATTTGACATATTTCAGATTTTCTACAAAGTGCCCAAAGTCAGTACTGAATAATAAATCAGTACTTTAAAATAAGCTTTCTGCTTCGTGGTTGCCATTTTACATGGGAACAGATCTGGAACAGGTGAAATCAGTCTCTGTTTTGATATTTAATTAACTAAATTTGGTTCATTTATATATTTGCTGGCGGCACGGTGGCTTAGTGATTAGCACGTTCGCCTCTCAGCGCTAGGGATTCCGAGTTCGAATCCCCATCTGGGTGGAGTTACCATGTTCTCCCCGTGTCTGCGTGGGTTTCCTCCTGGTTCTCCGGTTTCCTCCCACAGTCCAAAAACATGAATCAAGTCAATTGAATTCTCAAAATTGCCCCATATAGAGTGTGTCTGTGTGAGTGAGTGTGTGCCCAGCGATGGATTGGCGCCCTGTCCTGGGTCTATCTGCCCAGCGCCTGAGACGCTCTCCCCTGGATGGGCATAGGGAACCCCACCGCGACCCTAATAGAGGATAAAGCGGGAGATAATGAATGAATGAATGAATATTTGCTTGGATGGACAAGGATGGAACATAAGGTCCCGTGCACTCACTCAATACCCAAGGCCAAATATCTGGTATAATACACTCGACCAAAAAAATGTGGACATCACAACATTAACTATTCACAAGTTTGTTAGACACTCAAACCTTTCCTAAAATCAAGAATTATAACAACTTAGATTAATTTTTTTTGGGCAGCCATCTGGTTGCTTAGTGTTTAGGGTAATGGGCCAGCAATCTAAATTTTAAGGGTTTAAATCCCAAGTTCACCGAAGCTGTCAGTGTGGGTCATTGTGCGAGGCACTTAACCCTTATTGTTTACCTTCATTGCTGCAGGTGAGCACTGTGTTCTTACATCATCCATCAAGATTGGATATTTTTAAGTCACTTTTGGTAAAAAGCATCTGCTAAATGACCAAATGTAATGTTTGAGCCAAAACAGAGGTAGCACTAACTTTTTTATATGTAGTTTTGAAAGGACTGGCTGCACACTTAAACTTTTCCTTAAGTGAAACCTTAAGGTGTGAAACCTTTAAATGATACAGTAATTGAGTGTCTTATTTTTATTCACCCATCCAAATATATGTATTTATATAAATCTAAATGAGCTAAAAAAAAACAAAAATTAAAAAGCATTTTTAGTCATCTTTGTTGTTTCTGTATCACATATACGTTCAGTGTTCACTCGCCTGATTGGTGACACAGGCTGTTTAGCGCCCACACATACAACAGAAACAGTATTAGAGAACTTTGCATCCTTGACAGCAGCTCAGAGTAGATCGTACAAGGGCTTAAAGGGGTAGAGAGGTACAGTATATAAAGTTGGGAAGGGGTGGGAGGTTGTATCATAATGGGGTGATGGTGAGGGTGGAGTGGAGCAGAGGGTGCATAGCAAAAACACAATCACATCTGGTTTGTGTTTTGAAGTCCTGGTAAAAACCTCTTGTATAAAGACCTTTCACCCAAATCTCCTAATGCCTGCTGTTCAGCACAAACAGTTATCCATACTTTTTACTGATGACATACACACATGCACGCACACTAAAATGCATAAGCACAGACCTTGCAACCCAACAACATATACTGTAGACTCCTGTGCAAAAAATGCCAAATTCAAAAATTGCAAAATATAAAGATTTTTATTGTCATGACAACAAATGTGTAGAATGAAAATTCGCAAAAAAAAACAAACAAATAGCTTACTATAACTATAACTGAGTTAGAACATTGATTTGTTTAATATTTGCAATCCTGTCAATCATAGCCTGGTAGAGTTATTGTGGTAGGGAGGATATCACCGTCTTCTAAAAATTTATATAAATAGAATTTTTATAAACTGTTCACATATATATATATATATATATATATATATATATATATATATATATATATATATATTATTTTATATATAGTTTATTTACATGAACTGTTTATATAAATTCTCAAATTTACACTTTTATCTCTATCCCAAAATAGATATAGGGGAGTTGGTTATAAGTGTGCTGTGTGTAAATGTCTGCAATATGACCTGTTCAGGATGCTTCATCAATTTTTGTGAGCACTGTGATTGGATCCAATGCTGCTTGTAACCATAAACAGAATAAGCGATTTAAAAGTGAATGAATAAACAATATACAAGCTTTATTGTAATATAAACAGATGGTTTTCATTTGTACCATATAATATTAACATATATAATATTATATAAGAGTCCTGATTTTTGGACGTAAAAGCTAAATTGCCTTTATTTATATATATTTATATATATTACATCTAAAAGTGAGTACAATACAAAAAAAATTTTTTCATGGTCTCTGTTATGGAACATTTCAGACATAAGTTGCATCATTAGGTCACAAAGACCTAATGATGTTCATTTCAGAACATTCTCTGATAAGTAAACAAATAAGAACATACTTTGAATGCAATTTTCAATCACTAAGACATGTATATCTGCATATGACCAACATATGACAGAGTAAGAACATTGATTAGTTTAATAATAGGTGATTAAGGTTACGCTGAGGGTGCTGGAGCCTATTTCAATGTAGATAGGAGGAACGTTGGACAGGTGAACATCATGGACAGGTCAAACACATCTAGACACTCAAACACATTCATATTGGAGGCAATTTATTTAAAATTTTTCTACTAAAATATTTTATGTGTGGTTTATGGTTAATGGCATTAACTTGCTGCTTGTCCTAAAATCTCGCATATACTAAATAGTAGTGGAATCTAGATTTCTGAGATTTTACAGCACTGCAGCACAGCTTTTTTGTTCACACTGCTAGTCAGATAAATAAAGAGTTGTTAATTTTACAATGCCTTTAGTAAAGACTAAAATGGACACCATTTATTTTTAGTGGGTAAGGTCTATTGTCTCCTTGTGGTATTCTTCATAAAGACAATGGCTAGAAAAACATGATTAGGAATACTGTTGATGCCAATCATTTTTGTATTAATTAATACATAATCATTAACAGTTGTTAATATAGCACTACTCGGTAGGAAAAAATTGTAAATAAAGAACAATGGAATGTATGTATGTGGGTTTCACAGATTGTCCAGCAGTTTGTCAGTACAAAACAAAGCTTTGGAGAGGTTAACATGATATAATATAACAACTTTCAACAATTTCAAAAGTTAGTTTTAACTCTTGTATCTCACAGAAAAAAAGTTAAGTTTAACACTACACAGTTGAAAAGCTTATGCTTTCTTTATGTACAAAAAATAAACAAAGACAATAAGATTAACAGGTTATATTGCATAAAAAAACACAGATAGATCATTACTATCTGTGTGGTCCACAAATGAAAGAAATGACAAGCTGAAAAGAAAATGCTTTCTGTCATTGGAGAAAATCAACCAACAATGCAGACATGAAATCAGGAAACTGTTCATCATTGGACTCTGTGGTGGACGATAGTTCAATATTATGCCTTAAAAATAAATACATTTAGCACAAGATTCCACAAATTAAAAAGAATACATTTAACCAGATTGGCAGAGGTATCAGGTTGTTTTAAGATATTGTAATCAAGAACATTCACGATAGTGCAGACTTTCAATCCTTTACCATTCACCGCAACTGTCACAATAGTTTAAATAGGTGTTAGTTTTCGCTTGGATTCTCAAACTCAAAACTATTTAAGATCTCCTCATGTCCATGTGGGTTTTTTCCCCACAAGTAAGTAAGTGTGTGCCCTCCATGAACATAGTAGATAATTAAGTGAAAAATAAAGAGATGAAATGAGAACTTTGATCAGCTATTACAATTACTAGGATTTGCTGACAAATATAATAACTTTGTTAAAGATTTATTTAATTATTTACCAACCACTTTTATTGTTTTTTTAACAGGTGCTCAACTGTGAGCCTACCATAAATTGATGGTACTATATCAATAGTTTGCTATTTTTACTGTGTCAAAAGAGAATTTTGGTACAATTTGGACAAATTTGATAAATTTGAATTTATTTATGATTTACCACAAGGTGGCAGCATTAGGATGTTTACGATCCACTAAAGCTACCATAGGTGGCTGGCTGTGAAAAAGCTTATTATTCAGATTTGTTAATAAGGGGTAAAGTTTATATGTTTTTACTATGCCTGCCTTCGACCAAAGATTTAAACTATGAGACAAGTCGACTTGTTGTTCCACAGCTGTTCTGTTATTCTGAACAAGGTTTGGGCTCTGAAAGTGTTTAAATTTATGACATGACAGAGTAATAGAAAACCAATATAATATCTTTATTGACTACTTATAGCTAAAATATAACTGTACAAGCACATTTACAGTCTAACAATACCTGCAAAAGTGGTAATGAATTTGAAAATGTCTAAAAAATAAATGAAAATCTAATATTGCCTAGGATGAACACAGTTGAACAGTATTATTAAAATAATTAAAGATGCACTATCAACAGGCAGTTAACAACCTGGCAGAGTACTCATTCTCATACTCTAATTCATACAAACAATAAAAAATATTTCACGCTTAATTTTGTAAAGAGATGTAAATGATGTTTTTTTTATCAAACCTCGGGTGATTTATAAGAAACAAATTGCAGGTTAATGAGTTATGGTCGATGCCCGAAACTTCAAAGTGATATAATACCACACTTTCCAAAATAGTGTTGCAACTTTTTTAAATGTGTTTTTATTATTTTGCAGCTGCTTTGCAAAAATAAAAAATTGAGAAATTTTTGAGTATGCCAGATTAAATAGAACCAAAGTTTAAAGTTTTAGGCTGACCAATGAATATTACTGATGTTTGATTGAATATTAAAGAACAAGCATAATTTTATAGCTAGATAGTGCAAAGATGATTTTAGGCCAGAGCTGAGAAATTTTATTTTCACATTAAACAAATGACCAAGTGACTGGTCATAGTTAATTAAATATAGATTCAATGCCTAATTAACAGTGCACTCAAGGTACACAATATATCTGCACTGCTTTTCATTTTGTTTCATTTCACACACACACACACACACACATATATATATATATATATATATATATATATATATATATATATATATATATATATATACACATACATACATACATACATACATATATGTGTATATTCATTCATTCATTATCTTCCGCTTAATCCTCTACTAGGGTCGCGGGGGTTCCCCTTGCCCATCCAGGGGAGAACGTTTCAGGTGCTGGGGAGATAAACCCAGGACAAGGTACCAATCTATCGCTGGGCACACTCACTCACACTGACACAAACACACACTATATGGGGCAATTTAGAGCATTCAATATACCTTCATGTTTTTGGACTGTGGGAGGAAAGCAGAGAACCCAGAGGAAACCCACACAGACACGGGAAGAACTCCACTGTGTGTGTGTGTGTGTGTGTGTGTTTGTGTGTATACACTAATTTACATTTAACTTTCCAATGACCTCATGTGGGTTGGACACAGACAGTCAAAAAAATGTAAAGTGTAAAATGCCTTGGTATGCCTCAGGCATTTCCATATAATTGTGGCCAAGCAAATATTAAAGAAAAGAATTGTGATGGTTTTCTGCCCATGAACTAAAAGATAAGTCAGCAGATCAATTCTGCTAGCCATAGGTTGGTGAGTTCTGAAACCTTTACTGTTAGTGACAATCTTACATTTATTTCATTGCTACATTATAAGTCTTTCTAATTACAGGGTAAATATATGAAAATGAGAGTGCTACAAAAAAGGGCTGGTATATGCTAGGCAGCACAAAAATTATAGAATGAGTTCTCAATTACAGTGGATAAAGTACATGCTTATTAAGGTAGAAGAAAAAAGTAAGTCAAGTAAAATGTAATCACAGGCTATGTGTATCACATTTATTGCAAGCTATGCTTCTGATTATTAAAGTGTAAGGAAAACTACATAAAGTGTTTAAGAATGTTCATCCTAAACAGCACTGAATATACATGGTAAATATCTGTTTCTTTAGGATTAAGAAAAACAAATTACAAATTAGGTAAAGAGTAATTACATGTTAAAATGTTAAACAGTGGGGGGAAAAAGTATTTAGTCAATCACCAATTGTGCAAGTTCTCCCACATAAAAAGATGAGAGAGGCCTGGAATTCACATCATAGGTAGACCTCAACTATGAGAGACAAAATGAGGGGAAAAAATCATAAAATCACATTGTCTGATTTTTAAAGAATTAATTTGCAAATAATGGTGGAAAATAAGTGTTTGGTCACTAACAAAATGTTGGCACACATCGTTGTCCATTCCTCGATGCAGATCTTCTCTAGTGCACTGATGTTTCAACTCCCTCCAAAAGTTTTCTAAGGGTTGAGATCTAGAGACTGGCTAGGCCACTCCAGGAACTTGAAATGCTTCTTACGAAGCCACTCCTTTGTTGCCCTGTCAGTGTGCTTTGGATCATTGTCATGCTGAAAGACCCAGCCATGTTTCATCTTTAATACCCCTGCTGAAAAATCTCACAATACATGGCCCCATTCATTCTTTCATGTACACAGACCAGTCGTGCTGGTCCCTTTGCAGAGAAATAACCCCAAAGATGTTGCCACCCCATGCTTCACAGTTGGTATGATGTTCTTAAGGTGCAACTCAGCATTCACTCTTCTCATAACCAGATGAGTTGTGTTTGTGCACATTTCCACTTTGGTTTTATCTGACTGTAAGACATTCTTCCACTATTCTTCTGGAACATTTAAATGCTCTCTAGTAAATTTCAGACGCACCCGCATATGTACTGGCTTAAGCAGGGGGACACGTCTGGTACTACAAGATCCAAGTCCCTGGCAGCGTAGTGCGTTACTGACAGTAGCCTTTTTAACCTTGGTCCCAGCTTTCTGCAGGTCATTCACTAGGTCCCCCCATGTGGTTCTGGGATTTTTTCTCACCGTTCTTGTGATCATTTTGAGCCCACTGGCTGAGAACCTGCGTGGAGCCCCTGATCGAAGGAGATTAGCAGTGGTCTTGTACGTCTTCCATTTTCAGATTTTTGATCCCACAGTAGATTTCTTCACACCAAGCTGCTTGCCTATTGCAGATTAAGTCTTCCCAGCCTGGTCTACAATTTTGTTTCTGGTGTCCTTTGACAGCTCTTTGGTCTTCACCATTGTAGAGTTTGGTGTGACTGTTTGAACTCATTAAAGGCACCTACCCACAACCTCAAACAGGTGGCATTAATACAGGTAATGAGTAGAGGACAGAGGAGCCTCTTAAAGATGAAGTTACAGGTCTGTGACAGCCAGAAATCTTGCTTGTTTGTAGGTGACCAAATACTTATTTTCCACCATTATTTGCAAATAAATTCTTTAAAGATCAGACAATGTGATATTCAGATTTTTTTTCTCATTTTATCTCATAGTTGAGGTCTACTGATTATCTTATAATTAATGTGTATCATACTTTTTTAAAACCTTGCCCTTATTTGTTACTTTGTAATGATTTAGGTTAATCACCCTTTATGAAATTTTCTTACACCTTACTTAGGTATTTACCTAAATACAGTGCTGATTCACAAATACTTACCCTGTTATTACGTTTTACATATGCTATAATAAACTCTCATTACCTTATCCTTTGGTACTTATCTTTAGAATGATATGCAGCAAAACACAAACTCATATAGTAATTACCCATTACTTACACTTTGTTTTATTCTATTGTTTTGCATCTTAATTTCTAGATATTAGGCCTAAGCTTCCTGGGGACTTACTTTGTAATTAGTGGGCTCAAAGGAATTTTTAGATCAATCAAATGGTGAAGTCACAAATGCGAGTAAACAGTTATGAAAACATTTAAAGAATGCAGAATACAGATGTTCTTGGTTGACTTTTGATAGTCCCACTGTTAAAAATCTAACCAAACAAGAGGATCTAAGTCTCAACAACAACCAAATAGATTCCCGTAGATTCATTCACAGCATTTGCATCATCTGTAAAACTTTAAAGTTACATACAACAGCAAAGCAGACTATTACTGTGATATTGATACTGAGCAAAAACTTGTTCATTGATTCCCACCAAAGAGAAGTAACCACTGGTAGAGATTAATAATGTGACAGATAACAGATCTAATTAAAAAATTTTCCGGAAAATATAAAAATTTTTTAAAAGAAAATAAATTGTCCTTCTGTGTCATTTATCTTTCTGATTTACAGAAATTATTTTTGTGATGTAGGCTAACATAAGCAACATTTTACCCTTAGTTTGGTCTAAATGAAAATAGAACAGCTAAATTTAAGGTAAAAATAAAGAACTGTTTTATTTAAAATAATTTGTAGGCATATTTTTTACTTTACCCTGCCAAATCAACTAGACCAACTTCATTCCTATATAAAAGCTCTCTAAAAAACTTTCCTGCTTATGACTTATTTGCTCTCTGAGCAATTGTTTTTTTTCACATTTAAGAACATATTGTTTCACAGTGTGAAAGAACTAAACCTGGTGAAACCCTGACCTCAGTTTATTCTTTCACTGTTACATTCCCAAAATTAAGTGCTTAAGTTTTTAAAATATTAAACATATCTTTTTCCACTGAACAGTCCTGCCATTTAGTTATAGAGCTATACAGAAGGTTGAGTAAAATACTGATTTCTTTTCCACTCTTTAATTGTATAAAAATAAATGTATTTAATTTACATTCCATCAAAATGTTCCTTACTTTCAACAGTATAATGTCTCTTCAAATGGGACAATGATTTTTGTTGTCCATCTCCGGCACTATTTCTTTTCTTTATTTGATTTTATCTTTCTTTCTATCGAGGATCAACTCAAAATAATATCCTTTATCGTATTTACAGTCCACTCCGTAGCTGGTACTTCTCATCCTCTTCTTTATAACTGCTCATTATAATGGCCTTCATACTTGTCGAGGATGATGCGGCAGCGGCCAAGTTCCTTACGCATGTTGGCCACTTCCTGCCGGAGTGCAGCATTTTCCCTCTCCAGAAAGGCAGCCCGTACTGAGATCTGGTTCTCCTTCATCCGTCGCGCATCTCGAGAACGCTTAGCTGCCTCATTGTTTTTCCATCGCCGACTCCAGTATTTTTCATCCTGACAACACATATACAAAATATAATAAAATTAAAAAACAGGATAAAATATGATGCTTTAATAACACATAATATGTTTTAATACATACAGCATAAGACCAATAATTTGTGAACAAAAGCATTGGGACACATCCGTGGCATTTAAGGAGAAGAGTCATCCTCTAGGCGGTGAAGTGCCTGGAAGGAGGTTAATTGCACAGTCACGGTCACGTTAAGGTGGGAGGCTGTGGGCCTGAGCGACACTGAACACTTCAGGCATCAAGCAGATCATTGGGTATAGGCTTGGTTGGTATTGGCGTTTCCCAAATTAGAAGACAAGCCTCACGACACCGAGGCACCCAGCCATAAACTGTCAGTCGATGTGTGGGTTATGATTTTCCAAACACAAGAACCTCAAGGTTAACATTAGCCGAGGGAGCTCAGGTAACATAGAAGCTGAGGGTCTCATCATGACCTTTAATGCAGAGGTGGAGTGGATGGGTGGCATGAGAAATGGGACCTGCTCCTAAAAAAAGATTAACTCCGTCATCAATAAAGTTGCCCATAGCTCCAGATTCTATGTAATTAGCGACCTCTGCCTTAGCCTTGTTTCCCCAAAATAGTTTCTCAGCCCCCCCTGACCAAACCTGGCTTGGGCATTTCCCAACGACCCTGATGGTTGTCTGATGCCCCCTACTTGCATTGGCTCCTCCCCTGAACCAGCTCTCGAGGTTGCGGGTGGGGCTGACGACATGGGTTGAGGGCTCTGGGCCCTTAGATAGCTTGTCCTCTCTCAGACTGTTGTCGTAAACATGTATCTAAACGAATGCATAATTCGGACATATCGGCAAGACGGGACAGCGGGTCACCAGTGGCAAGCTCGTCCTTCAGCCACCTTCTGATGTCAGAAATTCTAATTAATGTCACATGAAAAGAATGTACATACATTTTGAAGTCTGTTTTTATGCATCAGAATATAAAAGTATCTAGTCATTAGAAGATCTCAAATTAGGGCTTAAAATACAACCTCACATGAAAAAAAAAATCAATGTAGAGACGCTTGGTCATAATGCTCAATGCCACATTTAGAGAACATCAAATACGGTGGTGAAAGGGTGATGACTGGACACAAGCACTGGGAACCTTGTAGTCACTGAGACAACAATAAACGTATGTGTATAACAAAATATTTAAAAGTCTAATGTAAGGAATTTATTCAACAGCTAAAATCTAACAGAAACTGGCACATGCAACAGGACTATGATCAGAAACCGAATGACTGAAAAAGAAAGGAATTCAATTCCTACAAATCCTGCAAAAAGCTGTGCATAAACTGATGCTTACAAACCTGAATAAAATGAAGCAACATTATGAAGCAGAGTGAAGTACAATGTGATAAAAAATTACTTCAAAAAAGTGATTGCAGCTGAAGGTGGTTCTACAAATTACTGATTCATAGGGATTCGAGCTTTTAAATCAAGGCTTTTCTATTCTATTGTTAGTTAAATAAAGTCAAAATGTAATTTGTTATGTGATTTGAGCTGAGATTGTATTTAGCCAAGTCAATGATCTTCTAGAGGTTTAATTAGTCCTGACAACTCTTGTAATTCAAAAAGCATGTACTTACTTTTTCATGACTGTTAATACAACACATTCAGTTTTTTTACTTTTTAGTTATACCTTCAGGCTGTCAGGGACAAGCATCTTCTGGGCCTTTTTGTTGATGGGCTGTGGTTTTAGATCCTCCACGCTAAAGCAATTGTTCTCATGATTAAAGTCATCCTCAGCAAGGACACTTGATGGGTCTACAAAAGCAGAGTTTGGCTCGAAGGTCATCAGCAGGTCATCATCGTTGTTCAAGGGAGGCGCAGTAAGTGGTGGGCAGGTGGGAGAACATGAAGGTTCGATGCTGCTTTGAGAGGACTCTAAGGATGAGAGAAATAAAAAGCAGGTGAATCAGAAACCACAATGACTGATTAACTAAACATCTCTCTTGGTTCAAACATCCTTATGTTTAGGTGTGTTAAAACAATGACTTTATCATCTCCACTGATGAAAATATAAGAATAAATGATCATCAACTGATCAAAGCAGTTTTATTAGCTTGTGAAATATTTCCTTTTTTTCCTCAGATTTAAAAAGGTTTGTCTAAAGATAAAGTTTATACACTTTTAACACAAATCACATCTAAAGAGTATATAGTGAGACTGAGGTTAAGTCCATGTATCTTAGCCATAATGCACAATCCCACGTTTATAGACCAAAAATACGGCATTTTTGCAAAAAACAACACACTGTCAATAAAGGTGATGAACAGGGTAATGGTTTGAGCCAGTTTTTTTCCACAGACCCTAGGTAATTTGGAGTGATTGAATCCACCATTAACTCTCCTGCTTATACTAAAGTGGTCTACAGTCAAATGTGTGTCTATACAAAAACTTATGTTTATCTAATGTGTCAGTACAATAATCACAGCACACCATCAAACCTACAAAAGAATGTCAAAAAAAGGTTTTGGCCTAGTTAAAGTAGTTCAACTAAAATGCTGTCTTGGAGTTGTAAATAAATGCATGTCCATAAACCAAAATAAACTAAAGCAACATCGTAAATATGAATATTCAGTAAGATTAAGGTTTAATTGAATGTAGTTTTTATTCACAATGCAAATCCTGTCCTGTAGTTAGTAGTTAACCAAAATGCACAATTTTATAAACTAGCCAGTGAAAATTTTATAAGTGACCTCTTGCAATTCTATAAAATCACAGCAGAGAGCAGCAATAGCACCTATTATCCTGTGGCCCCAAATTTTTTATTCAAACCTGCCACACAACAGATATTTCAGTAATAATGTTTCCATAGATAAGGCGGCACGGTGGCTTAGTGGTTAGCACGTTCGCCTCTTAGCGCTAGGGATTCCCAGTTCAAATCCCCATCTGGGTGGAGTTTCCATGTTCTCCCCGTGTCTGCGTGTGTTTCCTCCGGGTTCTCCGGTTTCCTCCCACAGTCCAAAAACATGGATCAAGTTAATTGAATTTTCAAAAAAAAATTGCCCCCTATAGAGTGTGTCTGTGTGAGTGAGTGTGTGCCCAGCGATGGATTGGTGCCCTGTCCTGGGTCTATCTGCCCAGCACCCGAGACGTTCTCCCCTGGATGGGCATGGGGAACCCCACCGCGACCTTAATAGAGGATAAGCGGGAGATAATGAATGAATGAATGAATGAATGTTTCCATAGATAACATTGATTATACCAAATGTAGGATACCTTATGTTTAATTTGTGACAACGTCCAGCTCTTGTTACTGGCTCAATTATAAACTAGCTAAAGCATGACGGTTAGTATATTAATCCTATATTAAAACACATACTATATTTTTTGTTTAAAAGATAACATTGTTAATATTTTAAAACTAATACTGAACGTATACAAATACAATTTTCAGGCCTTCTTGCCAAACATCAATGTTTGAACTTGCAAATGCAAAAAGTCCTACAAAAGCCCTACAAAATCATGCAAACTTTAAAAAATATATGTTATAAAAGTTCCTGTAGGTGTAACATGTAAGTGAACAGATACTATTGTTCATAATATATAATATAAATATTAAAAAACTAGAAACTAGAAAGAAATAAATGAAATACAAATGCAAGACACTGTACATGTCTTGTGTGCAAATATGTACTAAGATTAAAATGTCTCTTGAATGTAAATTCAGCTTATAAAAGTTATTTTATATATAGAATTGTGGTTATAAAGTCAGAGTGTCTATATATATATATATATATTGCCTTATATATACGTTGCCTTTAATTTGCTTTAATGTGATCAGATGGATTGTAATCTCGTTAAGGTGATTTTTACTACCTTCACGCACATACAGTGGTAAACTTAAGTACCTATACCTATCCACCCCAACTCCTAATTAGAAAGGTAATTAATGATAATATGAACAATGTAAATAAATGATAATAAAATAAGCATCTTCATCACATTCTACCATACATTTTAAGCATGTGCTTTATGCAAATGAGGTCAAGATATATCACATGTGAACACACATGCACTCACACATGCACAGGTACACAAGAGCTGAAATCCTTCCCTATTCCTCCTCCTCCTTTCTCTGTCTCCACCCTCTTTTTCTTTCTAAAGCATACAGTGTCCTGGGCACGTGATGGTGCATGTGCATGAGGGCCAAGTGCATTAACAGTTTAAAAAACACACAAACATGCAATCAATCACACATGTGTAGTATCTACTAGACTTTTCTCCTTTATATCTTTGGATTCCCATGTTTTCTTTCATTTTCTTAATGTTCTGTTTCTTCTCTCTTTTCAGTGTCGTTCTTTCTTTTTTTACTTTTATCTGTGCAGTCTGATAACAGCTGTACTACACTGATAACTTACTGCACATTCCAAACTCTGCCCAATCTTAACTGCTTCATAACACAGAATAAACATGAACACAGAAGCACATGCACAGAGCACACACCCATTAAACAAATGTGACTGATTTCTTTAAGCACATTTAGATTTCGGTTTGATTTCTCATTCAGTCTGTATGAAATGTTTACTGCACATAATGTGTAACCTACACAAAGTCTAAAATAACATCAGGATAAATGCTAAGGAAATAGCCAAATCCCAAAAGACCCAAGTCATTATTTGCTATCACTGCTTCCATACACAGTCTTTTTATGCACAAATAATTTTTATATGATTATTTTAATGATTTATTTAAACTCCAAATTAAATTATATCTGAATTACATGATAACAATTACGGTTATAATTTGCTGAAGCATTCTGTCAGAAAGAATATGTAAGATCAGATACAGATGTGATAAAAAGATGAGCAGGCCTGTCCTGCTCAATAATATTACTCAATAATAATCAATAATTCTAATTTACACCATTCTTATAAAATCATGCTGTTGTGGCACTCTGTACTCATGCTGAAACATAAACATGTCTGCCTTGAACTGTTTTTACATTGGAAGCATACAAATCATAAATGTCTTTGTTGTTATACACTGGCCAACAGCTAATGTCTATCATTCCAACTTAAAATATAGATCCAATTTGTAGTTGTGTATAAACTATAATAAATGTTAGTGATGATAAATTATATTCAGCACTGCAATGACACATGACACTGTGATGTGTGTGTGTGTGTGTGTGTGTTGTGCTGGTATGACTAGATCAAACAGCAGTGTCAGACCACAGTGTTACTGCTAGACTGAAAATAATCCACCAACCAAAACTGCTAGATACCAGCATCCCGTAGGCCTCTCACTCACTCTGTTGGACTTTAATTTGAACATTTTCTGTTAATTATGTATTGTATTACTTTCTACACTCAGTATTATTACAAGCTGGTTTACTTTAGTAAATAAACTCTTCATTGTTCTGTTTGGGGGTGACACAGTGGTGTAGTGGTATGTACACCTGCCTCTGAGTGCTGGGGATCCAGATTTGAATCCCAATCTGGGTAGAGTTTCCATGTTCTCCCGGGGGTGTTCTCCGGGTTCTCCAATTTCCTCCCACAGTCCATAAATATGGATTTGAGATAAATTGGCTGCTCTAATATGCCCTAATCTAAATTGCCATATATAGTGTGTGTCTGTGTGAAACTTTGCCCATTGATGGATTAGAACTCTGTCATGGGTGTATCTGAAACTCCCCTGGATGGGCATATGGAACCTTCTTTCATTGTTCCATGACCATTGCGCCAAGTTCTGATGTTCACTTTTCAGAGCATTCAACTGGACATTCAACTTTTCCCATTGTCAGAGCATTCAACTGGACTTCTCTGTGGCTATGCAGTCTCATAAACAACAAACTGTGATGCAATTTCAGCAACATTAGCTAACCTGTTTGGCTTAAACCACGCCAGTCAGCCTCCCCAAGTGCAACCCTGGTTGCCTATGACCCTGTCCCAGTTCACCACTGTTCATTCCTTGGGCTATTTTAAATAGATACTGACCACTGCAAACTGGAAACTGCCCACACGAGCTGCAGTTTTGGAGATGCACTGACCCAGTCATCTAGCTATCACAAATTGGCCCTTCCTGTTTCTAACACATAAGTTCAAAGAATACAATGTCTAATATATCCCAGTGTACTGCAAATATACTGTATATAAATACACATTTTATCATTTTAACACTGAACACAACTCTGTTGACTGAGGTACTAAAATTAATAAAACATTTATTATAAATATACAAGTTTAAGAAGAAAAAAAACAAAGGAAGTGAGAAAGAGTAGCAGGGCACATTAAAGAGGTGAAAGCACCTATATTTATCTTTAAGATAAGAATACAAACCAGACATTGCAACATAGCACTATGTCCCCAGTGTTACTTCTAAGCTCAGCATTAATCACTGTTACTCAAGAGGTACAAGGTGTAGTTAGAAAATTTCCTACTAAATCTACTCAGTTACACAGTCAGTGTTTAAGCTTTAGAACTGACTCCAGTATCAAAAAGAAACCAGCAAAAGCATAGCAGCTATACAATATAATCCTATATTATCATGTGTTTACATCCAAAGTCCAGTGGTTGTTGTGGCAAGCAAACAAGCAGGTTTTTTCCACACTGAACTAAGGCAAAATATGAAATCAATCAAAACAAATTAAATACAATGAACACTAATAAACATCTGCTTTATGATGCCCCAGTTTAAAAAAATAAAAGTCCTAAAAACAAACAAAAAAAACCCCTAAATGATACATAAATATTAGCCTTGGTCATTTATTCATTTTGGAAATAATGCAATGTTACATATCTGTAAGTAGCAAAAGTATGTGAACCTTTTATTGTGAACGAATTAAGTGGGCAGCAATGCAATTTTTTACGCCATGCACATTGCTGTTTTTTTATGGTGGACTTTAATATTTTTATGTTGCCTTAGGTTCATTTGTGGTAAGATCTTCATTGGCCGACCACTCCTGGGAAGTATAATAAATGACTAACTGCCCATCAGAAACAGATTGTAAACATTTTACAACTTATTGGCATCATCAACTTTTTCTATCCTCTAAAATCTTGTTCGCGCTATTGCACTTTTTTTACAACTTACACCTGATTATTATTTCACAAATCGACAGCACCTAAGACCCTAATTTTATGTTTGAATTACCTGTTAATCCTAAATGTTACATTGTTTCTGAACCAAATGCAAGACTATGTGAAATATATTTCAAATGTCACATTAAGTTGAAAAACACTTACGATTAAAGCAGTTGGCAGCTCCCAGTATGTCCAGTGTTGTGGGTGAGGCAGCTGAAGCTGAAGATGGGGAAGAAGATGAGCATGACGATGTTGAGGGGCAACGTGAGCTTTGAGAGGAGAGTTGAGCTTCATGCATAGTCATGCCATTCTCAGTCAGGAACTCACTAAGGTCCATGTACTGTAGCTGAAACAGGCCACTGTCAGATGCAACTGTCCGCTCCCACAATGTGGTCATGCTTTGTATGGATGCCATTCCGCCGTCATCTGTACCATGCCCACAGCTGCTTCTGCCAGCCATGTAGCAATGCTCCAAAGAGCTCTTGTTCATATCCAATCTATACTTATCTAAAGAAAACAAGGATTAGTCTGGGTCTGATTTGAAAATAAAAACATTATTTTTTAAAGTACATTGTAAAGTACGTAATTTGTGGATTCATTTGAACATTTTTTCAGCAAATTAATAAAAGAAAATGTTTTTTTGTTATAAGGTCATCTAAATTTTGGTTGCAGTTTAGTTATGGACATTGTGGCCAATCTCCCTGTATAAAAGTCTCTCAATGAAAGGCAGATATTCATTACAGATTTAATATCCAGGAACATACACTATAGGTCTATGAAGCCATGCTATTGTAACTTATATAAATTGAAGCCTGGCATTTTCATGCTTAATAAAGATGTTATCTTCTGGATGACATCAATATGTCTCTAGAAAATCTAAAAAACCCTAAGATAAATGTACAAAGCCCATGCTTTGGACACCGCCTTTACAGATGCTGGTTTTTGAACCTTTTCATAGGTAAAGGTCTGGATGGATATTTGAAACTTGGACAGACACACACACACACAAACACACACACATAAATTCATAAATCCCTTCTAAAACTCATCTGACCACAGAACACATTTCCACTGTCTTTTGACATGTTGCTTTTCTTGCTTCAGTGACAAGGATTCTACAAATTATTGAGCCCACATAACTATGTTTTTTCAAACAATACATTCTGAGCACTAAATGGTTACACACACACTCCACAATGAAAACAGCTTTGACCTTTACATACAATGTAATATGTAAATAATATGGTAAATATTTTTGTAATCTTGCTTAGACATTTTTTGTCTTTTAACTGACAATTCTCTTATGAATCTTACTTTAAAAAAGTGTTGATCAATCCTGGTTAGCAAAGGCTATATCTTCTTTTCTATATCTTTTTGAGCTTATGCCACTAATTAAACTTCTGGTTTAAGAGAATTCTGAACTGAATTGCATTTCACATTTCTTTATTTTATTTTTCAAAAACATGTTAAAATAGGGTTTGTAAATAAGTCCAAAATGTAATGTAAAATACACTATATTTTTACTCCTGGGTGGTAAACTAATGCCCAAGCTGAAAACAGAATACTAATAAAATTGTAATGGTTTTGACAACAATTCCTTTTGTGATGCCCATACCTGCCTGATGCCCAGCAAGATAGAACTGAGCATGCAGCAAATTGATGCAGCATCCTGCCCTTCTGGCAGATTAGGCTCTTCATAGGCAGTACAATTTTGCTTATTTGCAATAAGGTTGGGCGGCACGGTGGCTTAGTGGTTAGCACATTCGCCTCTCAGTGCTAGGGATTCCCGGTTCGAATCCCCATCTGGGTGGAGTTTCCATGTTCTCCCCGTGTCCGCGTGGGTTTACTCCGGATTCTCCGGTTTCCTCCCACAGTCCAAAAACATGGATCAAGTCAATTAAATTCTCCAAATTGCCCCATATGGAGTGTGTGTGTGTGTGTGTGTGTGTGTGTGTGCGAGTGAGTGTGTGCCCAGCGATGGATTGGCGCCCTGTCCTGGGTCTATCTGCCCAGCCCAGCGCCTGAGACGTTCTCTCCTGGATGGGCATGGGGAACCCCACCGCGACCCTACTAGAGGATAAAGCGGGAGATAATGAATGAATGAATGCAATAAGGTTAAGTGCAAATTTTATTTAATTGTAGAGGCATATGCCTGTTGAGGTATTGTTTGGGCTTCATAAATTGTAAAAAGAGTTATGTATGTGACATAAAATATATGTTGTTTGTTATTATTATGATGGTGTTTTTAAAGTCATTATGCTCAGAATTATATTTTGCACTTATTCATTCATTCATTTATTCATTCATTATCTTCCGCTTTATCCTATATTAGGGTCACGGTGGGGAGAACGTTCCAGGGGAGAACGTTTCGGGTGCTGGGCAGATACACCCAGGACAGGGCGCCAATCTATCGTTGGGCACATAATCACTTACACAGACACACTCTATATGGGGCAATTTGGAGAATTCAATTGACTTGATCCATATTTTTGGACTGTGGGAGGAAACCGGAGAACCCGGAGGAAACCCACGCGGACACAGGGAGAACATGGAAACTCCACCCAGATGGGGATTCGAACCGGGAATCCCTAGTGCTGAGAGGCGAATGTGCTAACCACTAAGCCCCCTTTGACCGCTCGTCCATGCTATCATTTTGCACTTAATATTAACATTTTACTCCTCCTTGGATCACCACCTTACCGTGGTGGAGGAGTTTGCGTGCTTGAATGATCCTAGGAGCTATGTTGTCTGGGGCAAAAGCCCCTGGCAGTGTCTCCCAAGGCAAATTGGTCATAGGTGACGGGCCAGACAAAGAGTGGTCCAATAAAACCCCTATGAAAATAAACATAAAGAACACGTGTACCCTGCCTGATGTAGGTTTATCGGGGCCACACTCTGGGGCCTGGCCCGGGGATAGTGTTCATCAGCGAGCGTCTGGTGGTCGGGCACTCTCCCATGGTGCCCGGCAGGGCCCAGCCCGAAGGAACTACATGGGTTCCCCCTCAAATTGACTCACCATTTAGTAATAAGGGTTCGGTGCATTGTGGATCAGGCAGAACATGGTCCATCGCGAACACCATGTGAGAGCACAAGGGTGTCCATAAGTGCAAATGGTGCCAGGATGCCCTAGGCCGCAGTTCAATGATCGACTTTGTAGTTGTGTCATTGGACTTGCAACCATGTGTCTTGAGCTTTCAACTGATCACCACCTGGTGGTGAGTTAGATCAGATGGCGGGGGAAGATGCCGGTCAGACCAGGCAGACCTAAACGTATAGTGAGGGTTTGCTGAGAACGTCTGGCAGAAGAACCCGTCAGATGGATGTTCAACTCTCACCTCCATCAGAGCTTCAACCACATTCCGGGGGAGGTGGGGGACATTGAGCCTGAATGGGCCATGTTCCGTTCCTCCGTTGTTGAGGCGGCGGACAGGAGCTGTGGTCGCAAGGTAGGCAGTGCCTGTCATGGCACTGTTGACTTTGAATGGGGACGTCATTAGGCGATGGATGGAATACTTCAAGGACCTTCTCAATCCCACCATTTTGCCCTCCGGAGAGGAGGCAGAGTCAGAGGACCCGGGAGGAGGCTTGTCCATCACTGTGGCTAAAGTCGCTAAGGTAGTCAGACCCTTGGTGGCAGGGCTTCAGGGGTGGATGAGATTCGCAAAGTTCCTCAAAGCTCTGGATGTTGTGGGGCAGTCTTGGCTGACGTGCCTTTTCAACATTGCATGGTCATTGGGGGCAATGCCTCTGGACTGGCAGACGGGGGTGGTGGTGCCTCTTTTTAAAAAGGGGGACTGGAGGGTGTGTTCCAATTACAGGGGAATTACACTCCTCAGCCTCCCTGGCAAAGTCTATGCAGGGGTACTGGAGAAGAGAGTCCGACTGATAGTTGAACCTCGGATCCAGGAGGAGCAGTGTGGTTTTCGTCCTGGTCGTGGAACACTGGAATAGCTCTTCACTCTCTCCAGGATCCTCGAGGATTCATGAGAGTTTGCCCAATCAGTCTACATGTGCTTTGTAGATCTAGAGAAGGCTTTCGACTGTGTCCCTCGGGGTATTCTGTGGGAGGTGCTTCGTGAGTATGGGGTACATGGCTCCTTACTAAGGGCCATTCAGTCCCTGTATTTGCGAAGCAGGAGCTTGGTTCGCATGGCCCGCAGTTAGTCGGACTGGTTTCCAGTGAGGGTTGGACTCCGTCAGGGCTGTCCTTTGTCAGCGGTTCTGTTCATAAAGGGTAGAGAGTCCTCTCTGGGTCAGGGATCAGATCTTGCCTCAAGTGGATGAGTTTAAGTATCTCGGGGTCTTGTTCACGAGTGATGGTAAGATGGAGCATGAGATTGAGACGGATCAGCGCGGGGTCAGCAGTGATGCGGACCCTATACTGGTCTGTTGTGGTAAAGAAGGAGCTGAGCCACAAGGCAAGGCTCTCAATTTACCAGTCAATCTACGTTCTGACCCTCACCTATGGTCATGAGCTTTGGGTAATGACCGAAAGAACAAGATCACGAATACAAGCAGCTGAAATGGGTTTTCTCCGCAGGGTGGCTGGGCTCTCCCTTAGAGATAGGGTGAGAAGCTCGGTCATCCGGGAGAGACTTGGAGTGGAGCCGCTACTCCTCCGCATCGAAAGGAGCCAGTTGAGGTGTTTCCCAGGGAGGTGTTCCGGGCAAGTCCAGCTGGAAGGAGACCCCGGGGAAGACCCAGGACACGCTGGAGGGCGAGGGAGGTCTGGGTCTTCCTACTTTGGTTGCTGCTCCCGCGACCCGAACCCCGGATAAGCGGAAGATAATAGATGGATGGATTAACATTTTATCTACAATCTTTATATTCTGAAAATAATGTAAATAAGTTTTAGGGCCTCTAGTTATTTCACACCCCTCTCAAACAGTACCCCCACTGCAGCAAGAAGTAATAACAGGCAGATGATGGCTCAGGTCTCAGGTCTTATCACTTGATAATTTTCTAAACATATGTGCATTACCATCAATATCAGTAATTCTGCTTTTGCCAGAAGTTTGCATCAATAAAAGTAATATAACTGTGGCAGAAGATGTGTTAAGAGCTGTTGGGACCTAGTTTCTAGTTTATTTAGGAGTTTAACATTAAGATAGCATCACTGATGATTTTCTTGACAGGAACAGTTACAAACAATACAGTTATATAGGCTATAAGTCTCCTATTTACCCATCAGCATGTCAATGGAATAAAAGAGGAAACCGGAGTACACACATTCAAAACATGGGAGGACATACTCCACAAACAAAACCCTTTGTTCACCCCAACTAAGAATCGAACCCGTTTTGCTGTGAGGTGGAAGCACTTACCAATGGGCCAGGTCTCTGAAGGCACTTTTTTATTTTTTAACTTTTATTTATTAACCCCAAGTAAAATTCAATTGAATTCAAATCAAAAATCTAATTGGGAAATCATTGGTTATGTCCAGCTTTTAACAGCTTTTACACTACTGGAAAGTTTCTTACAAACTTCAAGGGTTAGTAAAGACACATCTAGAAGATCATTTGTGGTTCACTTATGTTAGATGAAAGGACCTGGCTAGCAATTTTTGTATTAGTTTACCCTCACCCATCACTCACACATTTCACCTGTCCATGCCTATGGTGCCTAGCATAGTGCACTGCTGTAGAGTCATGCTGGAACAGAAAAGGACCTTCCCCAAACCATTTCCACAAAATCATATGTTTTTATTAATTTAGGTAATTATTTGTGTAATTGGGCGGCACGGTGGCTTAGTGGTTAGCACTTCTGCCTCTCAGCGCTAGGGATTCCTGGTTCGAATCCCAATCTGGGTGGAGTTTCCATGTTCTCTCATGTTCTCTGGGTTCTCAGGTTTCCTCTCACAGTCCAAAAACATGGATCCAGGTCAATTGAATTCTCCAAACTGCCCTATATAGAGTGTGTCTGTGTGAGTGTGCCCAGCGATAGATTGTATCTGCCCAGCGTCCGAAACGTTCTCCTCTGGATGGGCATGGGGAACCCCACCGCGACCCTAGTAGAGGATAAAGTGGAAAATAATGGATGGATGGATTTGTGTAAATATTTATTTACTTGTTTATTCATTTATTTACTGCCGGAACATAATCTCTAATTCAAATACAAGAATGTCTTTGGATTGTAGGAAGACAGAGCAGTTGGGAGAAAACCCATACAAGCTTCAGGAGGGGACTCCACACAAAAAGGACCTTTTTTCATCCCATTTAGCAATCAAACCCTTTTTTTTGTTTATGGCTAGGTGCTGGATTTTATACACCACTGGTAATTGGACTTAAATTAGATTACTTTAAAACACATCAATGCAATAATAAAGGTTTGGTTTGAAGACACTTCTTTTTTACTTTTTTTCAGTCAACTGAAAGCTGCATTAAATAATGTTTAATCCAAATTAAAAGAAAGTAATCCTTATAATGAACTATAAATTGCAATATGGTTATATTTTCAGGTCATGTATATGAATTTATTTAAAGCTGAATTTAGAATTTCCACTAAATTGTTTTCCACAGATTGTTTTGATAAAACATATGAAGTTACATATGCTTTTTAAGCCATGGTGGCAAGAATTTAGGTTTAAATATCTTTGATTTACACTGCATATATTCCTATTATTCTTTGGCAAAACTGGAGTTCCTGATTATACCTGCAAAAGCCTTGATTCATTATGACCTGACCATCCAATATTGACTACTCCAAAGTCTTCCCAACCTACTAAGATGCATTATTTGTCTCTTTAGCTGATCCAGAACTCTTTAGCTTGTGTTTAACTAACCCAAACGAGCCCATGTAACTATATTACTTTTTGCCTGGCTTCCAGTAGATGCCTGTATTCAGTACAAGAATCTCACTCTGGCCTACAGAGCAATCTCTGGATCTATCTTATACCAAAAATAATCTCCCCATCTTACATATTGCCCTCCAGCAGCAACTGCTGCTGTTTTATTTACTTCACCTTGGTTCCAGTTCTCACTACACATTTTCTGCTGCTAAATAGTGGAATAATCTTAGTCCTGTTTTATTCCTTTAAAAACATTGTTGTGGGGGACTTAGCAAAGCATTTTTTACAATCACATTCCTATTTTTGGGAACAGATTTTTGAAGGCCTTTGGTATAACTGTTTAAAAAAGGTTCATTAAGGTATGGTTGGAAAAGCCTATTCTGTGGTTTGAAAAAGCTTGACTGATCAACACAGAGTCTTGACCTCAACCCCAGTTATACTCTTTGGGATAAACTACAACAGGGACTTTAAGCCAAGACCTTTCAATTAAAAGCAGTGTCATAATAAGATGTCATAAAAGCTCATGTAGGTGAAATATATACTTCAAATTTTTTAACTTTATCTATAGCTATGGCTGGATTTATGTCATTTGCGCTTATTGGGTATACAATAATATAGATTGTATGCCTGACCAGCAAGATCAAGGTATCTGTAGGCAGGGACTGTAGCTGCTGCAAATAAACCTTTGGAATTAATAGAGCAATTTAAAGGATCAAAACGTCTGGCCCTTGACCAAGTTAATCATACACTATTAGTGCACAGTCACTGTATAGAAAAGAAAGCCCAAACGAGCCCATATAACTACATTACTTATCGCCTGGCTTCCACTAGATGCCTGTATTTAGTACAAGAATCTCACCCTGGCTGACAGAGCAACCTCTGGATTTATTTTTTCATATTTTTTTAAATTTCATATATATATATATATATATATATATATATATATATATATATATATATATATATATATATATACACACATACACACACACACACACACACACACACACACACACTATATTGCCAAAAGTATTCGCTCACCTGCCTTGACTCACATAAGATTAGGTGACATCCCATGCCTAATCTATAGGGTTCAATATGAGGTCGGTCCACCCTTTGCAGGTAGAACAGCTTCAACTCTTCTGGGAAGGCTGTCCACAAGTTTTGAGAGTGTGTTTATGGGAATTTGGATGGGTGAGCAAATACTATTTGGCAATATAGTGCATGTATGTATATATTAGGGCTGGGGCAATGCATCGATTACGTCGACGTAATCGTTTATGAAAATATGTCAATTTGAATAACTTGCGTTGACGCATTAACAAAATGGCACCGCCCTACCGGACGATACAGCTGCTATACACGAGGGTTAAAAGTACAAAAATCCATGCCAGGATGTCTGCGCAGCAAAACATCAACTTATGTTCGGTTTACTTGTTTTTTTTTTCTTATTTCATCATATCATTTTAAGACTTTTAACACATTTAATGTGTTTCCATTATTAGAAGTGTATTACTAACCATTTCATCCTGCATGCATGCAGCTTTTCTTAATACCGCTCATGCACCATGTTTTCATATCGCATTCATATAAATTTGCCTGTCCACGCTTGTATATAGTCAACAAAAAATATATAATCAGCAAATAGTCCATGAAACGTCATGTTATTTGTGGCAAAATTAAGTCAGTGCAGGTACTTTTCACCAAGAACCTTAACGTTACCTGGTCATTTAATAATTTAAAGTAAAATATATGAGAAAAAAAAAGATAAATTTTTAAGTCCAGTATATTTGATAAGACATTTCAGTAAGAGTAAGACTTATATTTAAATATTCCACCCTAATTCTAGTGTTCTTTATATTATATTATTGAATTATTGAATCTCTTAATGCTAAAGCATTTTTGTGTTTCAATAGTGTCCTTAAGAGCACCGTGTTCGTTTAAAGAAAATATTTCAACATTAAAGGTTTTTATTTTAATTTATTTTAATTCCAAACATAATCACATTAGTGTAATAGCTTTCAGATTAATAGACTAATTAAAAAATTATAGTTAGATAAATCGATAGAAAATATGAAAATTAATTGTTAGGTGCAGCTCAGCTTCCGTTCCTCACTTTCCTGCCTTTCTCTCTCTCCACTTTCCTTTCTCCCTAGTTAACAATCTAACGCTGTACCTATGTTGTCCGTTTCCGCCCCTTTTACTTTCCTTTATATGGCTCTGAATTCCTTACTACCATTTTGCGAAGGATCTTTGGTTTATGCTATTTGGTATTCCCAGCCACACTTTACCCTGTTGTTCTTCCACAGGTGTTCGGAGCCACATTCCTTGAAAGTGCTCCGACAGACTCTCCTTGTTCCCCCCCAGGAGGTTGCGGTTCCCTCCTCACAGACTTCGCCAAGTCCTTTGTATCTGTTTGTGGCGATACGGGTGTTTGTTTTTGTTTTGGGCTGTTTTTGGTTATCTTCACCTTTGTAGAGCCTCTCTAGAAATTTGTTTTCTGCAAGCTAAGTTCTGGTACTTTATGCCCATACCCTGCCGTAACATTAATCCTTCGCCAACAAGAGCATTGTACTGCCTCTGGACAGGGGTCCGAGTCATTCTGGTTGGTATGAAACATAGTGGAGCGAGTCCGGCAGCGATGCTGCCTCGTCACAAGAGCAGGTCCTCTTGGAGCTCAGAAGATGGAAGCAGTTATGATGGAGGTGCATGGAATCATCCACCGGCAGTCGGAGTTTGAACAAGGTTTTGTGGAGCTTCGGTCCTTCTCGGGACCTGCGGGTCTCCCACAGGGTACAGGGGCCTATAGTCCCACACATCCTAAACCAATGTTTTCCTTAGCCCTCTCCCTTCCCTAGCCAGATCCGATTCGCCATTCTCATGGACCAGCATCTTTCCCCGTTCCAGGTCCAGACATCCCACACTCAGCCATCAGAGTCCTACGGTCACTCCTAAAGTGAGCTGGGAGCCGGAGCCCATGCAGCTGGATTCTGCTTCATTGTCGCTTCAAATAGAACGTCAGCAGCGCATCAGACTGCACCTCTGCCTGTACTGCAGAAGAGAGGCGTACATCTTAGAGCTGGTGGTCGGGAGGATCGGCGCCACACGGCCTCACAAGACCCTGGATTCTCCCAAGGTGGTGAGACAGAAAGGCCTTACACACTTCATTTCAGAATCGGGTCGGAGTGTGTGTGAAGGGGGCGTTGACCGCAGATTGGGCTATGATTGACTCTGGTGCCGATGGAAATTTCACCAATCGGGCATTCTGTCTAGAGAGGGTCGCCCCGCCGAGGCCTTTGTCGTCACTTATCCAGATCCGTGCAATGGATGGAAGCATCTGGTTCTATTTCTCAATGCACTCTACCCCTTATTCCACGCACTAGTGCTTGCCATGAAGAGAAAATTGACTTCCACTTCCTCTTCCCCGAGCAGTGGTCCTTGGTGGCAGAGTCTTCTTTCCAGGCCTTTAAGAAGCTATTTTCTACGGGACCGGTTCCTATGTACCCAGAGTTTATCAAAGAGTTTATTGTGGAGATGGATGCGTCCATCTCGGTGTGGTCAAAGAGAGGGTCGGGGTCGTCCGACACCAGACTCATCATATTCTTCTCATGAAAAGCCAGTGCAGCAGAGTACAACTACGAGATTGGGTAACACAAACTCCTCCCTATTAAATTTGCTCTTAAGGAATGGAGGCATTGGCTCATGGGTCCAAGAATCCTTAAGGGGGCAAGTCGCATTAACGCCCATCAGTCCCGGTGGTCTTTATTTTTTAATAATTTTTACCTACGTATTTCCTTTCTGCCAGGACGGGAGAACAACAGAGGGGGTGCCCTCTCGCATCTGCATGGTCCCTCGGATTCCGATCCGGATCAGGGGCATCTGATCATTCCCAGTGCACTGCTTTCTCTGCTCCATTATGTGGGAGCTAGATTAACTTATTAGAGAAGCTTTAATTAATGGCTCCGTACCTTCTGACTGTCCAACAGGATCCACATATGTTCCAGCTGGCTGTTCCTGGTTAGGTAATAACCTGGCCCATACCTCTTCGAGTTCTGGTCACCCGGGCGTAGCCCACACCATCCAGATCATTGCGTGAAAGGATTGGTGGGAGACGCTAAACTTGGATGTCTAGAGGTTTGTACATTCTTGCTCCTAATGCGTGGCTTGCAATGTTCCTCGCACCCTGTGTTTACTACCTTTGGGATCCCGGAGGTGATTTTGTCCGATCTGGTTCCTCAGTTTATGTCCGCGGTTTGGCGGGCTTTCATGGAAAACCTGGGCACAGCAGTGAGTCTTTCTTCAGGTTTTACCCGCAGACTAATGGGGTCCTGTGAATGCTCACATCAGGAGCTGGCCAAGTTCCTACGTATCTACACACATCGGAATCCCTCAGACTGGCCTCGCTACTTACCTTGGGCGGAGATCACTCTTCGCCATTCAGCAACAGGGATTACTCCCTTCCCATGCATTTTAGCCTCCGTTTGCACCTTGGGATGTTACCCCCACCGCTGTGCCTGCCATCGACACATGATTTCACCGTAGTAAGAGAGTTTGGGAGCATGTGCACCATCAGATTGAGGTGGTGTTACAGCGGGTAAAAGAAATGGCTGATCGTATGCGGGGTCTGGCACCAGCTCATCAGGTAGGTGACTGGGTGTAGTGAAGCTCTAGGGACATTAGGGGGCACTTGAGAATGCTTAAGCTGTTACCGAGTTATCTGGGTACCTTCCCAATCATGGCACACATTAATGAGGTTGCGTTCCGTCTTAAACTTCCTCGGTATATGCGTGTCCAACCCATGTTTCATGTGTCGCTCTTTAAACATTTGGTTTCAGGTCCGCTGGAGGGTACCTGGTGCAAGTCCAACATGGAGACGGCCGAAGGCCCCGAGCACAACATTTATTTGTTTGTTAGGAAAACTCCAGTACTTAGTTGATTGAGGAGTGGGGTTTGGTCCTGAGGAGCGTAGTTGAGTCCCGACGGTGAACGTTCTGGACAGCACGCTTACCCAGGAGTTCCACCGTAGTAATCCTGACAGACCCGCCATAATCACAAATCCTCAAGGCAAACCTGCTGGTCTCCACCTGTCCCGGTTCTTTTTTGGGGTGTGATGTTACACTTGGCTCGCTTTCTCTCCCTTTTCGTTTCTCACAATTATTTCTCCCTAATTAGTGCTCTCCAGTTCTTCTGAATTATATACATAACAAAAAACTGTGAAACAACTGAAAATGTCATATTCTAGGTTCTATAAAGTAGCCACCTTTTGCTTTGATTACTGCTTCGCACACTCTTGGCATTCTGTTGATAAGCTGCAAAAGGTAGTCACCTAAAATGGTCTTCCATCAGTCTTGAAGGAGTTCCCAGAGATGCTTAGCACTTGTTGGCCATTTTGTCTTCACTCTACGCTCCAGCTCACCCCAAACCAGCACGATTGGGTTCAGGTTCGGTGACTGTGGAGGCCAGGTCATCTGGTGCAGCACTCCATCACTCTTCTTCTTGGTCAAATAGTCCTTACACAGCCTGGAAGTGTGTTTGGGGTTATTGTCCTGTTGAAAAATAAATGATGGTCCAACTAAACGCAAACCAGATGGAATAGCATGCTGCTGCAAGGTGCTGTGGTAGCCATGCTGGTTAAGTATGCCTTCAATTTTGAGTAAATCCCCAACAGTGTCACCGGCAAAGCACCCCCACACCATCACACCTCCTCCTCCATGCTTCACAATGGGAACCAGGCATGTAGAGTCCATCCATTTACCTTTTCTGCATCTCACAAAGACACGGTGGTTGGAACCAAAAATCTCAAATTTGGACTCATCAGACCAAAGCATAGATTTCCACTGGGCTATTCCTGTCCAGTCCTTGTATTCTTTAGCCCAAACAAGTCTCTTCTGCTTGTTTTCTGTCCTTAGCAGTGGTTTCCTAGCAGCCATTTTACCATGAAGGCCTGATTCAAACAGTCTCCTCTTAACAGTTGTTCTAGAGATGTGTCTGCTGCTAGAACATGTGTGGCAGGGCCATGTTCTTTAATCTGTGCTGCTGTTAACCTGAGATTTTTGAGGCTGGTGACTCGGATGAATTTATCATCCACAGCAGAGGTGACTCTTTGTCTTCCTTTCCAGGGGCAGTCCTCATGTTAGGCAGTTTCTTTGTAGCGCTTGATGGTTTTTGCGACTGCACTTGAGGAGTTTTCCCAATTTTTCGGACTAACTGACCTTCATTTCTTAAAGTAATGATGGCCACTCGTGTTTCTTTACTTAGCTGTTTTTTCTTGCCATAATAGAAATTCTAACAGTCTATTCAGTAGGACTAACAGATGTGTACTGTATCCACCTTCTGCACAACACAACTGATGGTCCCAACCCCATTTAAAAGGCAAGAAATCCCACTTATTAAACCTGACAGGGCACACCTGTGAAGTGAAAACCATTTCAGGTGACTACCCCTTGAAGCTCATCAAGAGAATGTCAAGAGTGTGCAAAGCAGTAATCAAAGCAAATAATGCGTACTTTGAAGAACCTAGAATATAAGACATATTTTCAGTTGTTTCACACTTTTTTGTTAAGTACATAATTCTACTTGTGTTAATTCATAGTTTTGACGCCTTCAGTGTGAATCTACAATTTTCATAGTCATGAAAATAAAGAAAACTCTTTGAATGAGAATGCGAGAAAGAGAGAGAGAGTCTTTCTTTACTCTGTACCTAATGGTCCCAGGATGCCCCAGGAGGCACCACAGTGCAGGTTTCATTTTAGTAAAGGATGACAATCAGTGCTGCAGTGACAATGACTGCATGGTGGTTTTAGTACAGGTTTTAGTACAGCACGGCTGCTGGAGTTTTAAAACACTAACCACCAGATCAGTCACTGCACAACTAATGATTATGCACTACAAAATAGTACCTGATTAATCGGAGGCCCAAATTATTAGAAAACAGAGGACTAACAAATCATTTGAAGCAGATGGACCACAGTCTGTAAGTGTATTACTACAAAGTGCATTTATAATGTAAGTAAAGCTGATAAAATGGTGTCAAATGAAAAAAAGTGCCAAATAAACTGATACTGTTAACTGTGATTATTTACATTTTTGTAATTCTATATATATATTTTTTAATTTATCATTTGCAATTTGTTTTCTTATGTGTTATTTCATCCTTCTTTTGCATTAGTGATTAGTTTTCATCCTTCACTGCTCAAAAATGTTAGTTAAAATGTATTACTAATAACACTAATGCTGGAAATAATATATTTGCTCTTTAATAATTAGCAATGATGAACTTCATGAAGGTGTGTCTGATTAACCCTGTGTTCAAAAGATACTGTAGGAGACTAAAAAATGTTATCTAGTCTCTAATGTAATTAAAACACAGTTTCATTTATTTTCAGTCCAGAGTTCGGCCCTGGTATTATTTTGTCCAATGTTTATTGTTGTGTTTACTCTTGTTCGCAGGAGTTTTGATGGCAGCAGATGCTGGGACAGGAGCCAAGCTACACATTATGAACAAAAGTATTGGGACATACATCTAAATCAATACATGTAGCTGTTTCATTTTGTCCCATTGGCACAGGTTGATGAAATCAAGCACATGGCCATGAATTATGGACATTTTTATGCTTCATATGCTTTATTTTTCTGTTCTGTTATTTTCCAGCATGATTGTACCTCGGTGGTTGGGAGTTTAGTGTTGAAGAACTACACAGAGTTCTGAACTATAACAGAGACTTCCAGTCAGGTCTTCTCGTCCAACATCACTAATGGGCAAAATTTCCCACAGGCAGACATAGAAATTTTATAGAAACCTCGCTCAGAGGAGTAAAAGCTGCAGAGGGGTGGCCCAACTTTGAATGTGATGTTATACAACCTAGTGTAGGTTTAATGCGTGAGTGTCCCAATACTTTTGTCCACACTGTGTATCATCGAGTTCACTATGAACAGCAAGTCTACATCACTGTTTAACTCGACCCACAAACAAACACAATTTTCACACTGGAACACATCGGGTGGTGCAAGACCTCTAATGACAATGCATGACTGTTGTGGTTTTAATTTTAGAAAATCATGTTTCGTGTGATTCTTGGCAAATAACTTTAAAAATACATTTAAATAAATACTAGGACAACATCAAGTCATTTAAATGTTAAATTTGTTAAAATAGTTGCATAAATAATTACCTTTTACCTTCTCATTAAAAGAATGACTAGAGTTTCAGATGCATCTGATGGAGGTCTACTTTCCAAAAGACTGTCCAACTCCAGTGTCTGTGCACATTCATATGAACCGGACAGCTCCAGCTGTCAGATGGTGAGAAAAACGGGGGGAAAGTTGGAGACAGAAGATGAAATAGTGGAATTTAAAAAAAAGAGTAAGCAATAGATAATCCGTTCATATAAAAAATAGCCACTCTTATATATCCAACGTTTACTAACTAAAAAAAGCGCTGTCGTTTGACTAAATCCAATGAAAACATCAAACGAATGAAGCTCTGCTGAAGACAGTGAACGCTGCCGGCTGGTCGGAGGTTTGGAGGGTGTGCTTTTTTTCCTCTTTACTCCTCTCTGCGCGTGCACGTGAGTTGAGTCCGAGTCCTGAGCAGCGGAGTCACGTGACGTCACGCGGCCTCGCCAATCGAAATGTTCTGTGTCTCCACACGTTCAGAGGAGTTGCACACAAGGATATAAACACATGGAACCCATAATAGTCAAGTAAACTAATTCATCCCTACGTATCCCTTACTCAAATGTCATTTAATGTTACACTATGTGAGCAAAACGGGACACAGCAGGGATTTAATGTATTATATTAAGTCTCGTTGGCCTAGATGTATAAATTCAAGCACATAGCCATGCATTTTGGGCAATTTGCAGTTCAAGACTTCTGTTCCATAGTAAATAATGTTCATAAAGACATAGTTGGGAGCCAGGGTTTGAAAAATCTCAACAGGGCAAAATAGATTAATGACAATTAAACAGATTTAGGATGAACTAGAACATGTCCATTCATCCCGGGTGACAATCTCATGCAATATTTATGTTGGACCAGAGCAAATGTGTGAACAAGCAAAAAAAAAAATCTTTAAAGAATTATTAAAAAATCTTGTGGACTTAACAGAATTGAAAGCTGCAAAGGAGACTTCAAATGTGATGTGTCCTGCATATATATGTATAAACACATAGAACACATATTCTTATTTACAGGGTATTTTGTAACTTTATTTTATTTATGTTTTAAGACTGTACCGGGAAACAGCTTCTCTCAACTGAAAAACCAACAGAAACATGGGAAGAATAAGCAAACCTTACACAGGGCGAACTTTTCCCACCCTGCTTAATTCGCAGGCCCATATTGTGAGGTGACAGAGATTTAAACTCTGTGCCACCTATGTAATGTTATACATGCATTTTATTGTGCCATTGTTTAACTTTTTTTTAGTATATTCTAAAAAAATATATATACTATTACAGATGCAAAAAAAAACATTTAAAAGAAATGAGAGAATTGTTCACAGAGGTACTTATTAAAATTAAGGCTCAGCATGGTTCAGGTTTAGCATGAACTGTTAAGCCTGGCCATAAGCACTGTGACCTTACCTAATGTTGAACTGTTGAAGTGTTTGTTTAGGTGCTGATTATCTTGTTCTCTGACACATGGTTACACACAATGACCTTTAATCAAACTAAGGCAAAATGGTATTTGTTAGAATTTTTATTAGCGTTTCACAGATAACATCCTCCTGTGCTATAGTCTTTTTGAATTCTTTACTAACACATTGTAAGTATCTACATAATTTAAAAAGGCAGTGTTTTAAGGATTAAAAACTTGCATTGGTTATCATAGTTGCTAGTTGCTGGTATTCCACCAGTGTGAACTGGAAAATATCAAGCTAATATGTGTTCTGTATAAAACAGATCAATTGCTGTAATTGAGAGTAAACAGGCATACCTTTGTACCGAAGTGCCCAGCAGTTAATAAAATAAATGATGGTCACTACCAAAATGAAATCTGATATTTCTGCAGATTATATGTGTAGTTAACATACTGGATCATATTTATGGTGTATAATTTTATTTAGCAAAACAATGTTTAATAAAGTAATAATTCCGTTGTCAAGTTGTAACTGCTTTGAGCTCGGTAATAGCAAGCAATGGCAATGATCATATATATGTGTGTGTGTGTGTGTGTGTGTGTGTGTGTGTGTGTGTGTGTGTGTTTATTTTCCATACTGTTTAAATCTTTAAAGAACATTGAAAGGTTCTGAAAGGTTTTTCAGTTTGAAACCATAAATGATGTAGATGTGTAAAGGTGTAGATGTGTTTTCCTCGTTTTGACTGACTTAGCATTGTGTTTCAAAGTGACAGTACAGCACACAATTGTGCGTTGGTATGTAAAAGCACAAACGCCCCCGCTATGTAGGTGCTGTAAAGCGTGCAAAGACACATGAGCGACTGCCCGCCTGCCTGCCTTTCGGGGCGTTTGGCGGCTCCCAGCGTCTTCCATTTCCAGTGCACGTGCTCATAACACGCGGAGCTACAGAATGTGTCGTTATCCTTTTGGCTCATTGGCTGCGCGAACCGAAGTCCACGCCCCTCGTTTTCACACATTGGTCAGCTCGATGCGGCCAGCCGGCCCCCAAGATTCCACCAGCCACGGCCACGTGAGACCACGAGGCTCCAGAGAGTTTACTGAAGGCTGAAGCTTAGCGTGTTAGGAGCGACTAGTCATGACATATACACATTGTCTAGTCTCAGCAGTTTGTTTACGGTCATGTGCACCTTGATGTTAGTTAACACGATAAATATAAAGACTAAAGAACCACATATAACTGCAACAATTACTTAGGTGTTTAATTGTTGGGTCGGCAAGTTTGTTAGCCCTATTATTTGCTGTTGTCATAAATAATTGGAGATTAAATTACTGCTTTATCTATGTTGGTCAATGTGCTCTCTTCCACTCCATTGTGATTCTGCCATTGTATAGTAGCCTAAATTAAACAATATATTATCAACCTTATAGTTCCCAACATTAGAGTTCCCATTGTCCACAGTTTTTTTTCGTTGATCAAACCCCCAACTACTATAAACACAATTTTGCCTTTTGATGCATAATTGACGAAAAAACTTGAAAGATACAGAAAATGTAAAAGATAAAACAAAACATCGTGCTGCTACCTAGTGGTACAATATATAATTGCAGGTTCAGTGAAGGACTTATTCATGAGTAAAAAAGCATAATCGATTATTAAATCTGCAGCTTGCTCTGAAAACACTGATGACAAATTCATCCTTTTTTTAATACAGTTATTAATCACCTGAATAGTTAAAAGTGGGGACAATGTATTTATAGTCAAAACAAGACTGTGATAGCTCCTTAAATTCTGGCCTCACAAAGCAGAATTTACCAGCCACATAATTAGATACACCTTGTTTGTTTACCCATTGTTTTTAAATTAATATAAGTCTCAGCTTACTTCGTAGTTCTACTGTTACATACTGTAGTAGTTCTGGTTCTTACATTTTTTTTAGTTCACTTTGTTCTCTATGGTATGGTCTCTATCACTCTAGTCAAAGAATTGTCCACCATTTAAACAATGTCTAGTCCTGTGAACACTGTTGAATGATTTGAGGATAATACAAACTGTGAAGCAACAAATGAGCTACTAACTGATTTTATATCTGCACTGTGGAGCAATAACATATGTGTCTTGTAGAGACATTTCTTACAAACTCTAGCAGCACCGCTATGTCTAATCAACTCAAAAAGTTTTATAGGATAAGTACTACAACTGCCAAATAATGATTGTTTTTTATTAATTTATTCATTCATTCAAGATAGAAGAGTACCTGTTAATTTGTATCTTTCCTCTATTAATGAACAGTTGACAAAAGCATATGGAAATAAAAAAACATCTGACACAAGATGGGCAAGATGTCACTGATGTGAAGTTTTAATGTTGTTCCATTACTAGCTGTAGTAAGGCTATGATAAAAACATATGTAACTTTTGTTTAACAAAAATCATGTTAAAATATTGACACGATTTACATTACAGTACATTAACACTCTATTCCTAGCTTTAGACAATATATTAAAAGCTTCACTTTGTTGACAGATGCATCCATGGGAAGTAACAAAATTTAGTTCCAGTCCTAATTTAGTGCTTAGGACATTGCTGATTCAGAGGACCTGTTACCTTGAGTTCAGGATCTAAAATGTGCATTGATAAAGCTGTATCATAGAAGCGTACATAGGGCTTATTTTCATCAAATGATTTATTATGTAATTCAAATGCCAGTTTCATTAATAGTTATACCAACACAGCCAAAAAACTTTTGGGAGAGCCTATTTGGTATTTTCACTTCATGTTCATATTTTGCCTGTATTCACTCAATTTCCTTTAAAAAGCTTTTAACAGCCAGTCTAACATGCACGGAACTTGATAAGACCCTCTTTTTTTCTTTGCTTATGCTACGAATGCATTTCTCAACCAAATGCGTACAGTTCCACACTTGTTCTACACATGTGTGAACTACACATAATACATGACAGAGACAGAAGAACTCTACGGTGCAAGTGCTGACTTACAGTCAATATTACCATTAAGAAAAATACTGTATTAGTAAATTACTATAAATTCATCTAATGCCAGCCAAGGAGCATACACACACACACACGCACACACACACGCACGCACGCACACACACAAGTGTATAAAACCATTTAAAAGATTGGGTGATAATGAGTGAGACACAGATGTTGATATGTTTATGAAAAGCACTTGTACTTTTGCCTGTAGGTGTTCAAAATTTAAACTTATGCTGATTCACTCAGAGAGCACCAGAACCTCTAAAGACAGCGTTCTGAGCTTTCTGAGAATCATGAACCAAGCCTTAGTCATTATTCATGCAGTACTCATCATCCCTCATTCTACATATAAAAAGTCTATTAGTATCAACGACAAACACTCAGTGACTGTATTGTATTTGCAGAGTGGAAATATTGTCTGTACTGTTTCTCCTTTTAAAGATTTGTCCTGTAGTCAGTTTTAAACACAGCGCTCTCTGTTGTGGCAGTTCTGTCCATTTTCCCCAACAAGTTCTCTTGTGCCTTGCTAGAAGTGCCGCATTCCAAAAACGTGATGGACAGCGCTTACAAGAAAATGCCCTATTGGATAAGTGAGAACTCCTGTGAATAAGGGCGGAGAGTAATTTGCGAGATTGTTTTCCACAAACAGCACATCTCAAGCGACCTGAAGGGTAACTGAATCGTGGACAGTGTCTAGCTGCTATGTGGACAATAAGTGCCGATCGTCGTGAAAATGTTGTCAAAAAACAGAAGGGGCAAGGGAAACGTTTAAGAGGGACTCGAAATGAGAGCAGTCTATACAGTTCCAGTCCTCCTGAAGGATGAAGTTCACAAACAACCCTACTCCCTCCTCCGCCTCTTCTAACCCTCAAAAGCATTGCCATCTTTTTCCGAAATTTACACTGTTTTCTACGGAAAGCTTTTCTCCTTCTCCACTGTAATTTCTTCCGATCATTTATCTTCTTTTCTCCAGCTGAGTGCTCCATCAGCTTCTGTTCTATGCTTGAGGCTCGGCTCCATCCGTAGCCTATCTTCTCTCTCCCGTCCCGTCTTTTTTTTTTTTTCTTGCGTCGCCTTAGGTCTTCGTCAGTTTGAAAGCTGTGGTGGTGGTGTGGGTGAATGTTAGAGGCATGTTGCTGGGGGAGGGAATGGTGTTGATGGTGTTCAGTCAGAGGCAGTGCAAGGGGATGAACAGAGGAGTTTAGGTTTAGTAGTCTTTGGCTGGACTGATATAGAGGCTCACCCTTTACACCAGAGTGTTGATGAGATGTTAGTGAGGAACTTGATGACAAAGGCTGAGAGTAAGGAGTTGCATTGGAGGAGGAGGGCAGAGGTGCGCTGGTATCTGGAACATAGAAAAGAGGAGAGTACCCGGCTTGAGGTTGGGGTGGAGCATGCTGGTGACTGTGTAGAACTCCAGCGTGAGATTCATCTTCCTCTTGATTTCCACTAGTTGGTGTGAGCTGAAGCAAAGCATTTGTGGCTGCTTCACTCTCAGATACTGAGCCACCAACACTGTTATCTTCTCCAGTAATACTAGTGCCCCCTTGAGGTGCTCCTTGGCCAGTACGTGTTAGGCCATGCTGTGACAGCCTGTGTCTTGTAAGGCTGTTGGAATAAGCAAACGCCTTCCCGCACACTTCACAAGAAAACAGCTTGTCACCACCACCTTCATGCACTGTCTGATGATGTGCAGTAAGATGAAAGTGATGGCGAAAGGATTTCCAGCATATAGCACATGTGTAGAGTCGGGGAGGAGGCTGTGGATTTGACCCTTGAGGTTTGACATCTTGGGAGTATGAGTAGAATGAAGAGGTACTGACACTGGCCTGCGCCATGTTTCCAATTGGAGCTTGATAACTGACTAGGTTTTCTCCTCCTGGTGTTGTAGGTACTTCTTCCATTTCTCCCTTCTGGTGAAGCTTGCCATGTCTTTTAAGGCTCTGGGCATATCCAAAATCCTTTCCACAAAGGAGACATTTATAGTTCTTCTCTCCTGAATGCACCGTGTGATGCTTACTGAGATGAAAGGCCTCTCTGAAGTATTTGCCACACACTGTGCAATGGTGAGGCTTTTCTCCCGTATGTATACGATCATGCCTTCGCAGGGTTTCTCTTCTCGCAAATCCACGACCACAAATGCTGCACAAATATGGCCGAATGTCTCCAACAGCTCCTCCAGGTCTAAGAGAGGACTGCCTCCTTTTGGGAGGCTCGTCCCCAGCTGCAGAAGGTTCCTTCTTTTTACGAGGTTTCCTGGGGCGTTTCGGTTTTCCACCCAGTGTCTGCTGATGGGATTGTGGGTGCAGACCTAGGGAATGTTGGTTTTCAGCACCCCTAAATGTTTTCTCCATCCCAGATGTTGAGGACGGGCCACCTGGTGAGCTGAGAGGGCCTAGACCAAGACCTCCAAGTAGCCCTCCGATAATATCCCTTCTATCGTCTCCTCTGGAAGTGCTATTTAGTTCACTACTCATGCAATTTGCTGCTGCAGCAGTGATCGCACAAATGGCATGGTTGACAGAGCTTGTAACATCATCTTCAGAATCCTCCAGCAAAGAAGACAAGGGCAAATGTGGTTGCTGCTGCTGTGAAGTTTGACTTTGTGAGTGCGGGTGCAGAGCAGGGGCTAAAGATGCTTTTCTTAGAGGAGGTCCTGGTATTCCTCCACCACATGAGGATGTTCCAGAATAAAGGTTGCTTTGAGATCGCTGATCTTTGAAGTTATTGTAACCGTCATTCCGGTATGGCCCTGTGTGACAAATTAAACAGTATTAATGCTGCATAAACAAACAGCTCCCCAGCACATTATAAACAGCACACTGTTATTTGGCTCACACACATACTATCCTGTAAGATAAATATGTGACTCACCCACTGCACTAGTTACCATTCCTTCACTGGTTGCCCCTGTCTTACTGTTCTTGCCACCAACTACAGAGTTGCTACTATCATTCTTCTGTCTTGGTCCTCGACCTGATTTGCCACACGTGCCTGATGCTGCATGGTTTAGCAAGGAAGTGCTCTCACGGAAACAGCGGCCACAGGCTGGACAGCGAAATGGTTTCTCCTCATGTATCTTTTCATGTCGTGTTAGAGATTCACGTCGGTTAAAGGCACGGCTACAAGTAGAGCAGGCGTAGGGCCGTGCACCAGAGTGAATGACGCCATGCTGCAGCAGATGCCCCTTCTTCTTGAAACCCTTTCCACAATCTGAGCAATAAAAAGTCTTATCAGGGCTTTGGCATAAAGAGGAGGATGAAGAACCATCCTGAGTTGAGTGAGGAATACTTGGATCTGAAGGGTGAAGCACAGGATTTACAACATTACTTCTCGTGCCTGCAGTGCCTGCAGTGGTGAGTTCATGACTGCGCAAGTGTCTGCGCAGACTGGACAGGTGAGTAAATGTTTTGCCACACTCTCCACAGTGGTACAGCGGTTCAGGTTCAGGCTGAGATGAACGAGAGACCATGGAGTTATGATTGTCACTTTTAGAACTATTTGACACCAGCACCGAGGCCACTGTAGATGTGGGAGCAGAGGAGGAAGATGATGACACGACTGAAGAGGATGATGATGGAGTTAAATGAGGAGGATCCCGACCAAGCACAGACATTCCAATGCGGCCGGGTACTGTATCCTGGCCGAGCACCCCTGAACTGCTACTGGTGCTGGAATTAGGATTTGCAGAGCTTTGGCTGTTGTTATTGTTACCGCCACTGTCAGACTTTCTCTGGGGTAAGTAGCCAGCCATTGCTTTCTTTCTTCTGCCTCCTCCACTTCCGCCTCCACTTGTTAAACTATCTCCTTTTCCTTCATCCTTGGAAAGGGAGAGATGTAGTGGGAGAGGAAGTGGTAAGCCAGCTTCCTGTTGCATCAGCGAAGCCAATTGGTTGGAGGAGAGCACAGGAATTCCTTGAAAGTCAAAGCTGCCTAATGAGGAAGGCTGAGATGAGGAATGAAGCGGATGATGTGCATGTGGATGGGGATGGGACAAACTGTGAGGTGGAAGCTGTTGCTGCTGTGGCGGTGGCTGCTGTGGCTGTTGCAAGGAGGAGGAGTGGCTATGGGTGTGTGCTGAATGCAGAGCAGGGGGTGGAGCAAGGCCAGCATTTGATTCACTTCCAGTTTGGCCCAGACCTAGACCAAGGTGATTGTGGCTTCCTTGCTGTACCAAAAATTGCTCCAAGCTAGAATTAGCTGGAACTCCTGAGAGGAAATACTGATTAGCTGCCAGCATACAACTAAACTGTTGATGCAAGCTGCGTGCATCAGACTGAGTTCCTGACAGCTGGTGACCAATAGAAGTTACCGTACTATTGTTAGAAGGGTTATTGGAGCTAGAACTTGAAGGGGATGGGGAAGAAGAGGATGGTCCTGGGGATGCTTGAGGGACAGACAGGCCAGGATGTAAAGGGGGTGGTGGAGGAGGTACAGACGATACCAGTCCGATTCCTCCTGCACTTCCTCCGCTCCCACTACTGCCTGCAAAGTGGTCAAATCGTCCAACTCCAGGATGAAGCTGTTCTTGGGCAAGGGCCGCCTCTGTAGGGTGAAAGGAGCGCAAAAACTGAGGGTAGCCAGTCACATGACTCCCACTGCTGCCACCACTCCCGGACATTTTGCTTGACTTTCTAGAACCCTGTGAGGATGAAGACAGTGACTGCTGCTGAAGAGGAGGAGGGGGTGCACTCATTTTGGCAAATATTGAGGCAGAATCAGAAAAGGCACTGCTTCTAGATCCTTGCAGTGGGCCCAGGCCAAGTCCAGACAAAATAGCTCCAGATGTTTCTACTTGCTGCTGTTGTTGCTGCTGTAACTGATGCTGGTGAAGCTGCACGTGCTGCTGGTGCTGAAGTTGTCGTTCTAATCCAAGACCTTTTAGCTGATGGGCTTGGTGTCCACTCAGCATCTCTATGATGTCCACATTGTATTTTCCAAACTGGAACATTTCCCAGTTACAGAAACATGGGTGTGCAGTGGGCAACACCTTCTGCTCATACAGCAGTAACAACAATCACACTAAAATAGCCAGATGAGCTGTTACAATGACAATCACTGTTGGTTCTCCGAATTGTTTTAACTCACCCTTGTGTATGGCCTGCTTTGAACTGATCTGCTGTTAGTTGACAATCACCAACTGTTCCCACTTTATAGCCAGTTGTGCCAAGTGGAGGATGCACCGCAGATCGGCTTTTTCGGTATAGATAGTGATATTCCAAAGTTCTGCAACACACAATTGAAAGGCCGGATTTGATTCACGCGAAATGTAACACTTCTGTGGAATAGTGCTTGATGACTACTTGAGTCAGTGTCTCTGGTTAAGAAGTTGTATTTCTTTTCTTTTCACCATGGGCATCCTTCAAAATTGTCTCCTTGAATTGCACATGGGCCACTCCCCCTTCAATATCAAGTCCGTTATATGATGCCAGGGAGATATGCAAATCGATTTTACATTCTGAGCTTAATTTAAGTGCTTTTTGTTGTGGTCTTTGAGGCCAAACGTTAAAAGACCAGTTATACAGCTTTCTTGATTACATGATTCTTGGTTATGTTTGAGTTCATCTTAGATAGGGTTAGTTTTCTCCAAGTGGTAGTTCATTACAGTCAATAACTGTTAACATTTAATCCTCTCAAGGCCAAGTGATATACAACTCCTTTTCCATGTTTCAGCAAATATGCTTGTTATCTTTTCCATTGTTAAAAAAATAACTCCTAGAGGCATGTGAAGTCTCACCACACTCCTCTTCTTACTGTGAGACAGAAAAAAGAAATGTGTCAATTACTCACATGTTAAGCTTCCTGAAATGGGATACTAGGTAACTATATAAAAATGAACCAAGAATAGGCAGTGACAAACATACATTATATTGTCAAAATATGTAAACATAGGGCACAGCACATACTCTATTAAAACATCCCAAAATTTCAAAAAGTATGCAATGGTATTGAAGACTTTTGACTACAATTTGGAGGGTGACTGCGAGAATTTGCTATTCACTTAATAGAGTATTTATGAGGTCAGGCAATGATGTGAAGGCCTAGCTTACAATCCACATTCCTATCTCAATGGTATTGAATGTGGCAAAGGTCAAGTCTCTTTTCAGGTTACTATGATTTCTTAAAAGTTAAATTTAATAATAGTTTTTTTTTAATGTATTTACATTGCATAAAGAACATAAGGGGTCTGAACAGCAGGGGTGTATGCACCATACACCCCATGGATATATAAGTTTAAAATAGACCAGCAAAGGTTTATTGTGTGTACAATGCAGTAAATATTTTTGAAAAAGCAAAAACAGAAGGAATCTACAAGGCTGCAGAATGTATTCACATTTAAAAATTTCCTTTTACATAAACATTTTATTAGTGTACAGAAATCATATTATAAAAAATAGTGAAAGCCAACACTATTTGAAGTTCTTCAATATAAATTTAGAAGAAATTAGTACCTGATTTACCACAAAACATAAAAAGAGATATAAGTGATATAAATTAGTTTGGTCATGTGTCAGAAGAAGGACTTTAAAAGTCATACAAACACTGTAACAGTAGATCTATGATACATGATATGGACAAAAGCATCTTTTATTAAATCCAGATGTTCCATCCATCACCATTGTCATAAGTGTTACAGGAAAAGTTTGGGGAAGGGTCTTTTCTGTTCCGGCATGTCTGTGCCCTAGTGCCCAGAAAGAACATAACTGGCACACATAGAGCCCTGACCTTAATTCCATCCAGCAACTTCGGGATGAAATGCAACTGAACCTGCAAACCAAGCCCTGTCATCTAACATTGGTGTCAGACCTCACAAATTCTCTTTTGGTACATGGGCAAAAACTGCCACATACACAATCCAAAATATTATATAAGCCTTTCTAGAAAGGTTAGAATGGGATGTCATAAAAGCTCCTGTAGGTGTAATGTGTAAATGTCACAAAATTTTGTCCATATTTTGTAGGTCCATCACAAATGATATCAACAAACAGCAGGAATATACAGTTGCTTTGGAATATAGATGCAACCGATTGAAATATGTATATATAGTCCAATTTTATAAACAATCTGTATATATCTAATATAATCTGTATGTTACAACAGTTATGAAGAATTTATTACTTTATTATTTATCATAATTAGTTTTTATTTGGATAGCTTGGAGACCAGATTTTAGTTTGAAACCATCATGAAATATTTGAAGGGAATGTGGAAAGAACCTATGCTATAATTTATAGTGCTCTCTTAATTCCAGGCAGAATTTTTACAACCTTAATTATTTCAAAAACATGTTTTTTTTCTAATTAATATTTAACTAGTGGTCATACTTACACATATACTCCCACCAGTTAAGGGAAAAATTAATGCAAAACCAGGTTTTTTCTTTTGCTTTATTTATGCTGTTTGTTTTACTAAGTTAAATGTAGTTTCATTTTCAATAGTTCCCGCTGTGCATTCAAAAAAGCTGTTTTTATTGCATTGCATGAACTGCATAATGGAATATCTACACAGGTGTAGCTTATATTATTGTTATATAATGAAGTAAAAAAATACAAAAAATGTGTAGTGAAATGAATTTCAATTATGCTTATTCTTGTAATCATTTCAATATATGGACAAAAGTACTGGGTCACCCTCTACCAACAGGTGCGCTTACAATCAGAATCACCAGAATCATAATAGTTTATTAATCACTGAGGGGAAATTGCAGTTGTCACATTTGCAGCACCGTTACAGAGTTATAATACACTAAAAGATAAAAATGCTCCATTTAAAAGCAGAAGAAATCATATATATGTCATTCTCCCACCTGTGGTATTAGTACAGAATTTAAAAACTGAATTTTAATAATTTAGAGACGTGGTTCAATAAAATGTCCATATAGTGAACTTGACTTGCACGTGTTTTTAAATTTAAAGGTTTATTTAAGGGACGATTCAAAATATGTAATATGCAAATCTTTCTTTAAAATAAGTGAATAAAACAACTATGCCAAGAACTGCACTATTGAAAAACGAATCATTTAAAAATACTGATGTCAATAATGAAATGAACATATGAACAATAATATCCAAATTGGATAATAAAATGAGTTCTATGGTAAGAATACGTGCAAGTATTTGTGGATGAGTAAAATAATATGGCTGGGAAGATGTTAAAATGCGCGAATTTGAATAAGAAGACGCACGGTGCTATATGTAACAAAACTTGTGACAGCAATTTGTCCTTTACTTCGCGGTTTAACGTCAAAATGAGATCTGTTTCTATGCTTCACACAACGATGCGTAGTAATAACGCGCCTGTAACAACTCCGTTCTATACCGAGATTTAGAAATGCCCGCGTGCGAGGAGTTGCCACCGTTTCATTAGGCGTCCCTATTTTGCTTTGTTGGCTTTGTGTAGTTAAACGATGCCGAACAGCCGCAGGGGTCGGCAGGTGTGAAATTCAAACGTTATTCTATCTGTAAAAGCTCGGCGCGTCTCCCAAAAAAAAAAAAATACTAAGGAAAGTCCGCTGTGGTGACGCGTCGGTCGCAATGGAAATCATCCGCGAGCTAACGGTAACCAATAAGGTCGGTCAGCACAACAAGGGCTGCGAAATGAAAGTACGGCGACGCGAGTTAAAAAAGAAAGCAGTGGTTCAGAGCAGCGCAGCGCGTCTTTAGCATGCAAACAGCTGGCTAACAGCACAGAGGAGAAGAGGAGCGCTCGCTCCAGCTACCGCGCGGATGCGCAGCTCACCGTCTGCAAACCTATGCGTCCAGACAGCGCGGAGAAGCAAACGCGTCGCACTTAAATCACAGTGAAATCAAAATAGGCCTTTTTTTTTACCTATGCATCCATGTTAAAGATTAGGAGAGAGACGAGTGGGGCCTGTTACGCACCCTCCCTGCCCCTCTGCCTCTCACATGCCCCCCTTGTTCTGCGCGCTCCCCTCCGCTCTTTAGCGAGCTAAGCTTTCTCTCCCGTGCTCCACTATTAAACGTGAGTAGCCTCCGTGCGTCCCACTACCAAACTCATGCCACAAAATCTTTTTTTTCTCATTTACCTCTGCTGCCATATTTTGGGTTCGGTTTTTTCTTTCTTTTTTTCTTTTTGTTTTGGAAGTAATGACGTGGGAGCGCTCGACCTCGGTGTTTCCGGGCGATGGGAACACTTCCGTTTTGCACCGTTTTCTGGAAGTTAGGTGGGTGGTTTATAACGGTGACTTCTCGATAAACAGCGTTAACGCGACTAAACCAGTTTACCACTCACTGAACGCTCCATAAAGATGACTTCACAATCAAATTAGCTGAAGAATGGCAGAGTAGCGTCGAGCGACGCGGCGCCTGTGCAGGGATTTTAATAACTAAAGCGGGTCTTGCTGAGAGTTTGCCTCGGCAGCGTCGTCTCTGCTCTGCGGGGATCCGGCGATCTGTTCGGGCTGAAGCCGGTTCTTTTACCGTCACATGTAAACACAGCGTGGCCATTTTATTACGGCTCAGTCCGAACTAAAAGCCCATGTCCATATCAAAATGGCTGCCTCGTCTTTTTATTTATTTATTTCTCTTTTTCCCCCCACAATCATTGCATCAAGGTGGATGAGGAATGCACATAGCGTGGAGGGACGCACGCGCCGATCGCCGCAGTTCTCTTGTCAATCAGCCGCCTCAAGTTCGCTTTAAGATAACCCACTTCTGGCTCTGAGCTTCGAACATTTTGTACCATCAAGAAGTAAACATACAAATATATTCACCTCGAACATTAAATATCGACATCTTGAAATTTGCTGACATCTAAGCGAGAATTAAATGATAGGAAAATTTTTGAATTTTATCTTTTAAGTGGTATTTAAATGATTGTGTTTGCACATGAAGTACACTACAAAGTAACAAAGTAATTTGTTCTTAGATATAATTTAAAACGGTGCACACAATAAATCGCCTATACCACTTTTTTAAATATCAAATTACAGGTAATAACATTCAGGAATTTATCAATGCATACATATACAAATGTTATACAATAGGAAAATAAATTTGGAATGTTGACAGCCTTATAGGTTCAATACTATTCTCACGCACCCAAAACTAATTTATGTCACAATGCTGCTTTGCTGCAGCTGTACAATCTGTGGAATGAGATACAGATAAAAATTTGCCAATATATCAATGACTGTTAAATCTAACAATCAGAAAGCCAAGAACATATTTGATAGTTATTGTAATAGGTGTAATTCTTTTTTTTACCCTTATTTTTTTTTGGGGGGATATCGTAGTTTTGAATTTTTCAAAATGAAATTTAAAAAAATGTTTAATTTAATCTGTATTTGTGATTTACTTAATATTTATATACAGTATTTCACTATAAAATAAAAGTAAAGTAGATATTTTTACTTTTGTCTTATTGTGCTTTTTGTCTCATTAAATAAAAATACTTTAAGTAACCCCACACTGGCTGTTCTGTCTGTTATTCATGCACTCATGAAATACAACCAGTCGGACACACCCGTCCAGGCTGGTAGGACCTTTCCACATGCCATCACGTTCATTTACATTTAATTAATTTTCTATCATACAATATTTGTGTGCAGCACTGTCACCGTATGTTATTTGTTTCTTAAAATTGTTAGTTGTACTGTTTTTGTTCTTTTTTCGCTGCACCACCATTTTATAAGCTCATAGTCTCAGCTGATTACAGTCTGCCATTTTGTGCTGAAACATTGGCTGCATATGCTCTTGACAGGGGAATGCGAGAGTGTGTTAAACGTAGTGACCTGGGTTTGTGACCTGTCTGCACTGCTATTCAGTCTAATCACCACATTCCTCCCACATGAATTGTATTGTGTATATGTATGTTTAAGAAGTATATTACCATTACTGGTGGATGGATTTATTATGGCATTTGAAACTGGAAAACTGGAAATAATGTAATAATGTTTAAAATATTTGCTGTATTATTTTGTATTCCTTATGGCTATGGAATACTAATGCTGTATGCCATAGTCTTGTTGCCCACATCTGGCACTCTGGGTCCAAGCAGGATTTTCTTGTCATAAGATTGTATCACATTGTGGTTTGTGTTTGTTTGTCAATGATATTCCTAAAAGAATTAAAAGCCTAATGGAAGTACACAACAGCAAATATTGTCTGTAGCAGAATAGGTATTACGACACCAGAATCCAAGAACAAAATTTTTTACTACAGAATCTGATTGTTTGATTTTTTTTAAGGAAAATATTATTTATTTTGACCATTTTATATCCTGCTTGGATCCAGAGTGCCAACTATAAACTAATGAGGGTCCATATTCAAAATGACAAAAAAAAATTTCTTTCTTATTCAATTATAGTGTTGCCCATGCATGGGGTGCTCCAGTGATATGGGCTCTTCGATTTATATTAATGTGGTTTGCATATAAAGCATTCATTAATTCATTCATTATCTCCCGCTTTATCCTCTATTACGGTCGCGGTGGGGTTCCCCATGCCCATCCAGGGGAGAACGTCTCGGGCGCTGGGCAGACACACCCAGGACAGGGCGCCAATCCATCGCTGGGCACACACTCACTCACACAGACACACTCTATATGGGGCAATTTGGAGAATTCAATTGACCTTGATCCATGTTTTTGGACTGTGGGAGGAAACCGGAGAACCTGGAGGAAACCCACGGAGACACGGGGAGAACATGGAAACTCCACCCAGATGGGGATTCGAACCAGGAATCCCTAGCGCTGAGAGGCGAACGTGCTAACCACTAAGCCACCGTGCTGCGCATATAAGGCATAGTGTATAAATTGTTTGAGATGAGTTAGTAATAATAAGAATATGGTTCTAATGCATTAAACCACGAGGACAGAAGTTTTATCAGTGCACTTTATTTTACAAAGTGAATTTATGACAGTGATATTTGAGGGACATATAAAATAACATGCTGACCAACACTTGACTATATTTGTTTTCTTTCAATCAAAGCTATTTTTTGTTTACTGGTACATTCACTTAGGTCTGTTAAAAGCTATTCTACCTGACCTGACCATTCAAACAGAACCACTTCAGTTTTAACAAAAGATACAATTAGGAATCTTTATATAGTTGACCAGGAAACAACTTCAAAACTGTTCCCCTAATTGGGAATAAAATTATGTTTTCATGAAAGGTAATTCGGAATATACTTTATAATGAGCACATTTTTATATTTAGAACTGAAAAGTAACATTTTCCTCTTTCTAAATTAAGAGTGTATGTAATTTCATTCAAATTGTTTGAATGATGACTGGTTTAGGATATTAGAGGTTGATATGAATTTAACTGGTATACAGTTTTGTAAAATAGTAAACAAAGACAATTTTTTATCAGTTGATTTTATTTTACAAAGTATACTAGTTACAATTATATTTAAGGAACATGTAACACAACATGCTTACCAAGTTGTATTGTTTTCTTCAAATAAGGCTCTATTTAATTATTTTCACATTTATTGTTACCTTCTCATTTTAAAATATAAACAGAACACCCCAATAACAATTAGTTTAATTGATTTTATAGGAATGCTCAGGTTATGATGCCACAGTTTTTTAACCTGTATAGGCAGGTTGACTCATAATTGGTTCAACAATCATAAACCAGTTAAAATCATTTTAATTTTGGCAGAGTGGATTATTGATGCTTCTACCTGTTGTAGCAAAAATTGTAAAGGCCCAGTTCAGCACAACTGATAGTATCTTATTCTTTGCAGCTATTGTGAAACATCTCATAAGAGTTATGGCTTGTGGGTACAAAACTGAACAAACATTGCTACAGACTGTTTAGTAGACTAGACTAATGCTTAATTTATTTAGCTATTCTAATATTCCCTGAAATAAACATTCATTACAGCTGAAATTGAAGTAAACTACATTGTTTTATTCACATACACACTATGACATCATATCGATCCTATTGTGATGTCATTGCAACAATGACACTGGCAAGCTTCTGGATGGTCACACTATGACATCACACTGAGGAATGTTTAAATGCACTCTTTAGAGGATTCACTGCCATTTAGTAAAGTCTGAGTGCCTGAATTTGTGCTTGTATTTTGTACATAAAAAGAAAAATTTAATGAGAAATATGTGTGTATAGTTAGATATATATATATATATATATCTGTGTGTCTGTATATTTATATATATATAAAAACAAACACTCAAACCACAGAAGAAAATATCACCATCATAATAAGATGATAAGTAATTGGAACAGCAAGAATAAATATCACCAATAACCATAATCATAACTGTCATAGTAATGACAATAACAAACACATATGTATGTATAAGAGTCTTTAGGAAGATTGTCTGTAAATTTAGTTTAGAATTCATAAATATCTATTCCTGTTCCACTCAGAAGTTAAATGAAAGTTTTCTACAACCTTCATATCGAAAGGTTCCTTTCTCTTGATCCATCTCTCACCTTTGCAGTAGGCACTTTACCCCAAACAACTTGTTTTGAGAGACTTAATTACCTTAAAAACCAACAACCAAATCCTGAATATATTTCCTGCTTGTAAAGTAAAATGATCATGTTTATTTATTTGAGAATTTCAGTATATGTACATTCATGTTCTCAGTGTTCTCATTACCTTTTAAAGACCATTTGATAAACTGTGCGTAGGCAATGCACTACTGACATACATGTAATATAGCCCTTAATATTAATAAGCATTATTGGTTATGATACTTGGGTGCAATGCACTACTTCCCAAAAGTATATAATTTTCCCTTTCTGTGTTCAGCAAATCTCCTGTGTGCCTGTGCACACCTGAGCTAAATCCTAACCATGACATACCTTACCAAAATATATTGTGCTGCCATTAATAAATATATATAAATCTAAATAAATCTCTCCCTCTGCAAAATTTTCATAATCCTTATGTTAACTAACCCAGATTCTGAAGCTTCCACACAATTAAAAACCTTTCTTTAAACCAGTATGTGCACAGCTATAAAGAACCCAGTATTTTTTGTTCGTTTGTTTTTTACCTAATTCACAGCCATCGTCCTTCAGCCTAGGAAAAAACATCCTTGTGAAATCCCTGCATGTGGACACTGAAGAAAGCGTTGGCCCAGAATGGAAACAAAGTCCCATTGGTCTTTACGAGTTATTTCGGTTGGATAGAGTCAGTGATTGTCAGAACATATCACCTTTTCCCTTTTCTGGGCTGTGCTGTTTTGCCCAATGGAGATGGCTTTTGAAGACTTTCCCTTCATCGAAAATTTTTGGGTTGAAGAGAAAAACGATAAAAAGTACTGATTTGTTCCATTTAGACAATGAGGATGTATGTTTCCTTTGAACTCATATCAAAACTAACTTTGACAGAACAGCCTTCATCTAGCAAACAAGTCTGGCAAAATGTGATGCACGCAAGTTTTAGTGCATTAGACAAAAGCAATGACCTTTAAGCATTTTTTTAATACAGTCCAGTCCTGATGTAAAACGTGGCAATAGCCTTTGAAATGCAAACACATCTTAGCATGTCCCAGTACAGAACGTTCAGCATTCTTTTTATTCCGTTAAATAGCCATGAATAGCTGGTTTAAGTTAAATTCCTTGGAAATTTCATCCATTTTCAGTTGCCTGCGGTGCTAGAGTGGTTCTTAATATGATCGAATGATCGGCACAAGAATGGCACAATCCAGCAGTTAAAACAACCCGAACCCTGGTCCAAGATGGTCATCTGATGTAAGCCAGGGCGTATTTGTTGGTTTTCCAGCTTTTTGTTCCATTGCGTTTCCTTTTTTGGTCAAATGATTTATTATTTGAACAGAGTATGGCTATATACTGTCTAGAAATGTCAAGAAGTATTTAATAAAAACATGGTGACAGTTTTCTGGTTTTACTCAGTCCCATTAAGAAAAATTCATTCTAACAACTTTATTTTTAGGTGGCTATTATCAAAAGTTTTATGTGAATTGCACTGTACTTATGGCTGAAATTTTACAAAGAAAAAAGCAATCATTACATTTATGAATTTGTCTTCAAGACCAATATGTTCTCTCTATATTTACAGCTTCAGTTCCTTGGATTTTCTCCCAAAACAGTTTTTTTTCGTTTTGTTTTGTTTTGTTTTTTTTTTATCTCAGGCTTTAATATCAGGCTTTTTTTACCCATTACTCTCTTCTTTATGAGTAATTTATGTGCGCACTCTATTTTTTACCCATCCTTATCCAGACCACTACTTTCCACTACTCTCATTTTTACCATCCCATTCTTACGCTCAACCTCCTCCATCTTTTCACACGGTCACTTCATTTTTGCTTCCTGTTCGAACACCCTGGTTTGAGGCCACTCCACCTCCACTGCCACTTCCTCCTCCCCCACCAGGGATAAAATGGAGTTGCTCAATAGTATTTTGCCTTTTAGCAGCAAAAGCCATCCTCCTGGCACTATGGCCACTTAAAGTACCTGTGCCCATGACAACCCCAGTTCCCTGCATTTCACTCCATCCCACCCCCCCACCTCCGCCACCTCCCAGGTGACCTGAGATGGCGGCTGAGTTGCGTTCCTGCTCGCGCCCCGAGGTTGGGTGGGAGTTCATCTTGATCATATGATGCCGGTCTAGTGAGGGGGTGGCACACACATTTTGTTGTGACTGAGCTTTCTGATGGCTCATGCGGGGCAGAGTGGGCACCATGCCTCCTCCCATGTTGTAGTCACCCATGTTACCCCCCCCTCCTCCGTACTCGACGCCACCCATGCCTACTTCTTCCTCAAGATGATCAGGTGACATCAGCAGTCTTTCCTTAGACTTCCTCAGGGTGGTTGTGTTGTTAGGATTTTTTGCTCCTTGTGAAGTCATGCCTTTGTAGTACTGGTGCTGCTGGTTTTTCGAGTGCCGGGATAAGGTGTTGCCATCGCCAAGGGCCAGGAGCTGGTCTGTGGACTTCACACGACGAGGAGGCTTAGATAGGGTATCATAGTTCTGGTTGTGTTTAGACTCTGGTGGCTCCAAGGGGTAGGGGTTTGGGGTGTGGCTCGGGGCACTCTGAGGGTGAGGTATGCGGGGACGAGTGGCATGAGTGGGTAGTGTTCCCCGTCCACCCAAGGTGTAGTCACCACCCCAAGGCAAATGGTGCTGGGAGGAGTGAAAGGAGGGAGGAGCATTGTTAGGTCTTCGCTTTGTAGTACAGTAACCAGAATATTCCTCCAGGCCTCCTTTCTCTGCAATCCATAAGAAGAATAGATGTTTATAAAGTTTGTAAAGGTTATTTATTCTTAAAATATTTGAAATTTGACATTTCTGCAGATTAATGGTTTAAAGCGCCACCCACAATTTAAGTCTTAAAAGTAGATAATAAGAAAACAGACTAACAATGTTAAATATTTACTAGTCATGTATTTGTACAGCACCGAGGCCTTTATTAATGCTCCACCTGAATTAATCCACCTGTCAATAATTAAACTATTAAAAAATATTTAATGGCTTTAAAAACATCTTAAATGCAGTATAGTCTATTCGTCGATAGACAAGCCATCATCAATAAACTTTGATTAGAGATAATCAACGCAACTGACGTGGCTCTGCCCCATGAACATGTGTGCCCATTTTAAGATGCGGAGATTGACCATGAGCTGCTGGAATGCGAGAGGCAGATATCAAATCACCATGAATAAAGTGAAAATAGAGCCTAAGCCTCTGAAATCCTGTCTCCACATTTGTACCCACCTCACTAAACTTGTGTAGAAACACATAATAATCACCTCATAATAACCTCATAAAATTGCAATATTCCATCTATCCATTATCTTCCGCTTTATCCTCTACTAGGGTCATGGGGGGGGGGGGTCCCATGCCCATCCAGGAGAGAATGTTTTGTGCGCTGGGCAGATACACCTAGGACAGGGCGCCAACAGGGCGCTGGGCAGATACACCTAGGACAGACACACACACCAAACACACTCTATATGGGGTAATTTGGAGAATTCAAATGACCTTGATCCATGTTTTTGGACTGTGGGAGGAAAACGAAGAAACCAGAAGAAACCCAAGCGGACACAGGGAGAACATGGAAACTCCACCCAGATTGGGATTTGAACTGGAATTCCTAGCGCTGAGAGACGAACATGCTGACCACTAAGCCACCATGCCGCCCAAAATTGCAATAATATTTAGGAAAGTAACACTCACTGAAAATCCTGATTAAATCCTGATTATTTGTTCACAAGTTCCATCCATTTTTTTTCCTTAAAAAGAGTTTAATTAGTTCTATTAAAAAGTCCTCTTCTATTGCAAACGAAGCTAATACTGAAAGTCGAGTCCCATTTCTGACATAAGTTTTAATTGGCTGAAAATGTCTGCTCATCAAAATCCAAAGGCATGAGTACACTGACATAACGCAAGTCCACTAAAAGGCCTTGCTTTCGCCAACTCAAAATCTAGTTGAAGCAACAGGTTAATCTACACTTATTCAATGCTACCAGGCCTACTAAGTTATTCCTATATAAATTGCCCCTATAAATTGTGTGTCTAAGTAAGTGAGTGTGTGCCTAGCAATGGATTGGTACCCTGTCCTGGGTCTATCTGCTTAGCGTCCTAAATGTTCTCCCCTGGTTGGGCATAGGGAAACTCCAACCCCCCTCATGACCCCAGTCCCTAGTATAAAATTAAGCAGAAGATAATGAAAACTAGTGACAGCAAATGTGGCATATTTCTGTAGTACTTATGTTTTTAGTGAACTGAGTGGTTACTTTGAATACGTACCCAGTCGTTTAAGAGAAGAGTATCTGTTCATCTCAGGTTTCATTGCAGCCTCATAAGAAGGTGGTAGCTGAGCCAGATTGTGGAGAGAGTGGTGAAATGATGGCTGAGGCTTCATGGTGTTACTATGTTTATTTGGTTTTAATGTCCCACCACTGGTCATCTGCATGTTATTCATACGTGATGCGCGTTCTGGGATAACACATATACATATACGTTAGTCTCACCCAACCATACATTTACAGACATTGCTTTATGCACTGGGGCATGGTCATGATTGAACAAAAATCATCCTTTTTTCCACAACAATACCAATTTCCCCGGAATTCATGGCTGAGGTGCTTATGTTTATACACTTATGGTAATGAAAATAAATGAAAAACCTAAATGAGTAATTATGCATTTTGTCCCAATACACTTAGCAATATATCTGTGAGGCTATTCTTCTGAAGGTTAAGGATTCAACTCCCAAGTCCCAAGTTACCATTGTGGGCCCCTGAGCAATCCCCTTAACTCTAACATGAAGTTAGGATATTTGTATGTGGCTTTGGATACATAAGCCCGTAAAACTACCTTATAAAACATTCATTCATTCATTCATTCATTATCTTCCGCTTCAGCATATATTAGGGTCGCGGGGGGGGGGGGGTTCCCCATGCCCATCCAGGGGAGAACGTTTCGGGCGCTGGGCAGATACACCCAGGACATGGCGCCAAAACAATGCTCACAAACACACTCTATATGGGGCAATTTGGAGAACTCAATTCACTCGATCCATGTTTTTGGACTGTGGAAGGAAACTGGAGAACCCGGAGGAAACCCACGCGGCCACAGGAAGAACATGGAAACTCCACCCAGATGGGGATTCGAACCGGGAATCCCTAGTGCTGAGAGGCGAACGTGCTAACCACTAAGCCACCGTGCCGCCCCTAGTAAAACAATATGGTAAAAAGTAAAATAAATCTCTACTAATAATTAAACATACTAATATTTATTTTATTAAAACATAATTATTTATAGTTTTATTTGCCCTTTATACATTTACATTTAGTCAAGTAGCAGACACTTTTATCCAATGTGACTTACAATTTTCAAACCTGATCATTATCCTATTCTGCACACCCCATATATACATATACATACACATATATATATATATATATATATATATATATATATATATATATATATATATATATATATATATATATATATATATTGTTTCTTAAAGGTGCCACGTAAAATTACGGACAGAGTTAGGAAGATCATCATGAGCCTTCATCCAAACAGATATGTCAGTGAGGCAGAACTGAGAAAACTTAAAGGAACTCTAATAAATGTTAATAAATAGTGGAAATTACGAAAATATCTGTTTGGATAAAGGCCTGTCATCTTAAATTAAATTTAGGAAAAATAGAGCTTCTAATAATCCCAGCTAAACCCTCAATCCGGCATGACCTGAGCTTCCAAATTGGCGGCTCCACAATCTCTCCAAATGATTTGGTCCGTAACCTTGGTTTCACAATAGTGAAAAATTAAACTTTCTGATCATGTTACCAAAACTGCCCCTCTCTGCAAATTCCTTTTTTAAGATCAGGCCTTTCTTTACTGAACATGCTACCCAGCTGTTAGTTCAAGTCCTCATCCTATCCCGGCTTAATTATTATAATGCATTTCTTTCTGGTCTCCCAGCTTCCACAATCTACAACTAATTCAGAATTCTGCAGCCTGACTTGTATTCAACCAGCCCAAGTGAACTCATGTCACTCCACTACTCATTTCTCTCCATTGGCTCCCTGTAGCTGCTCGCATTCAGTATTAGTCACTGACTCTGGCCTACAGGACCATTTCTGGATCTTCCCCCCTTACCTTTACTCGATCTTTTCAAAATACACTCCGGCTCGTTCACTTCGCTCCAGTGATGATTGTCGCCTGGTGATTCCACCCACAGAGGAGCCAATTCTCCGTGGCGTTTGCCACTGCAAAATAGTGGAACGATCTTCCCAACTCTGTCCGTAATGCAGAGTCACTTGGCATTTTTAAGAAACTACTGAAGACGCATCTTTTTAATAACTAGGATCAGATAATGATCAGGTTTGATAATTCTAAAGTGTAGCCGGTTTTCAACATAACTACTGACTTGTGTTCTCATTTGTAAATCGCTTTGGATAAAAGAGCCTTCTAAATGACTGAATGTTAATGTAATTAAGTAAAATATTACAACAGGCTAAAACTGGAACTTGCCTGGAAAAGCTATAAAAGTAGCATTGTAGGTCCACTGAGTGCCATACCAGGCTTCACAGGCTTGTAAAAAACTTTTTACAAGTAAGTTTAGTGTCAAAAGGTGTGTTACATTGAAAATATCTTCATGCCCATTGCTTAGAATAAGAAACCTGTTTTTTCTTAATAGTCCTGAAAATCTCATTAGGGACATTTCAATTGAAATCCAACAATGTCCATCCTGTCCCTACCCAGAAACTAAAAAATGTGCTTTTGGCAAAACAATTACTCCACACACATTATGTATATCATAAAAATCTTAACACAATCATCATAAAAATAAACACAAAATCAGAGCAGCATCTGCCTTAGTTCTTTACTTGAGACCATACAGTGTTAATAAAGAAATATGTGACTATGTTTGCAGACAAAATCAACCATAATGCAATTATTTTTTTCTATATTTCACTTATAATAATAAATACATCAATTAAAAGGAACTTGGCAGACATACCAATGGTGGCAGTGTGTTTGGGGCTGGAACCTGAGGTATGGATGAAGTTATGTTGCAGATTTCCCACTGTGAAAAAGAATGGCATGATGTGTAAGAAACTACAGCTTAGACTTTGTCTTGGATATTCAGATCATAAGTCAACAGTGGATATCAAACACTATTTACACTTCTGTCTAGCAATCGTACAGTTGACCACTTGTCTAGCAATCATACAGTTGACCACAATCATACAGTTGACATTCTTTTTCAGGCTACATCTATTACACGCTGAATAGCTACTTATAGACTTTTATCTACTATAAAGTTGGTCATCAGAATCTCAACAAATAGTTATGCTTGTTATATATTTCATTAAGTGGATTGGTTTTGCAGGACCACTGATCAATAATGACTGAAAAGCTTTTTACAGTTGCTATAATTTAGGTGTATGTGCTGGCATGTTTTAAACAGCTTCTTCTACATCATCCCAGAAATGCTGTGTGAAATCTGAAGACTGTGAAGGTCAAGTTATGTTAAATTCATGACTATACAACCCGTTTGGCATTGTACCTTTTCATGCTAAATGTGTATTACTTTCATAGGGATAAACTTGGTCAAGTACAAACATTAGGTAATCTCTACTGTCCAAGTCTTTTTGTTTTGCTTAGAGAGCAATAGCACATACTTTAGGTCTGCATTTAACTATTCATTCACATGATTTTCTTCACAGTGGCTTAGTGGTTAGCATGTTTGCCTTTCAGTGCTGGGGATTCCCGGTTCGAATCCCAATCTGGATTGAGTTTCCATGTTCTCTCCGGGTCCATGTGGGTTTCCTCCGGGTTTTCCGTTTCCTCCCACAGTCCAAAAATATGGATCAAGGTAAAATTGAATGCTTTAAATTGCCCCATATAAAGTGTGTTTGTGTGAGTGAGGGAGTGAGTGAGTGTGTGCCCAGCGATAGATGGGCGATCTGTTCTGGGTGTATCTGCCCAACACCTGAAACAGCCTTAGCATAGGATTGAATGACTAAATATAAATGTAAGTGGAAGATAATGGATGAATGGATGGATAAGAGGTTAGATCACAGTGCATAGAATTGAATTCAGCTATGCCAATCTGTGATCTAATTGTCACAGATGCAGTTTATATCTAAAAGTAAACTCCGGTAGCTGCTCTTCCAAGTTACAAAGTGCAATGCTTCCATGATTATCATTTTCAAAAAACAAAACAGGGTGGCACGATGACTTAGTGGTTAGCACCCCTCTCAGCACTAGGGATTCCCGGTTCGAATTCCCATCTGGGTGGAGTTTCCATGTTCTCCCCGTCTCTGCGTAGGTTTCCTCCGGGTTCTCCGGTTTCCTCCCACAGTCCAAAAACATGGATCAAGTCAATTGAGTTCTCCAAATTGCCCCATATAGAGTGTGTATGTGTGTGTCTCTGTGTGAGTAAGTGTGTGCTCAGCAATAGATTGGCACCCTGTCCTTGGTGTATCTGCCCAGCGCCCAAAACGTTCTCCCCTGGATGGGCATGAGGAACCCCACCGTGACCCTAATATAGGATAAAGCGGAAAATAATGAATGAATGAATGAAAAAAACAAAACAAAACAACAAAATCAATTCTGACTCGTACATCTATCCATCCATCCAATATCTGCCATTATATCCTCTACTAGGGCCGCGGGATGGGGGGGTCTCCGTGCCCATCTAGGGGAGAACATTTCAGGCTCTGGGCAGATACACCCAAGACAGGGCACCAATCTATTACTGTGCACACACTCACTCACACAGACACACTCTATATGAGGTAATTTGGAGAATTAAATTGACCTCGATCCCTTTTTTTTGGACTGTGGGAGAAAACCAGAGAACCCGGAAGAAACCCACGTGGAGACAGAGAGAACATGGAAACTCCACCCAGATTTGGATTCGAACCAGGAATCCCTAGTGCTGAGAGGCGAACATGCTAACCAATAAGCCACCGTGCTGCCCTCTGACCCGTACATTGCAAACAAAATGACTAAGACTCTGGACAAGGTTTAAATCAGTTTCAAGAGGAATGACCCTTTTGCTCTTCTTCTTACTTTTATGCATTTCATCTAAGGTTAGTGTAACTGTAAGAGTGGCATGTTCCTAACTATTCTGATTCATGTCACATACTGTAGTGTTTAAACTTTGTTTGATTACAAATAATAGATGTGGGCAGCACAGTGGTTAAGTGGTTATCAGTTTAGCCTGGGGATTTAGCTGGGGATTCGTGCTATGTTTCCTCCCACTGTCGTAAAACATGTATTCAAGGTAAAGTGAATGCTCTAAATTGTGTGTTTGCGTGTGTGTGTGTGTGTGTGTGTGTGTGTGTGTGTGTGTGTGTGTGAGTGAGTGCCCAGCGAAAGATTGGTATCTGCCCAGCACCATTCGCCCCTTGATGGGCATGGTGAACCCCCACAACCCTAATAGAGGATTAAGCAGAAGATAATGAATGATAATAGATTTGATTTTAAAAAAGTTTTGGCATATCAATACAGTCAAAAAATCTGTATGACTGTAAAAATCTCCACAAGGCACAACCTCAAATAAAAATCACTTTATCCTGGTAATGTGAATGCATCCTAAATGATTATGACTTTAACTCTACGGAAGTGTTGAATTTTCACACACTGCATTTGTAAGATAGTTGATTTATTCATATTTATTAAGTACTAAAGCAATACATGAAAATAATGAATTTCTTTATATAAAAAAGCATAACAAATATGATATTAATAAATGTTAATTTAATTATGCCACTAAATAGTTATCCATATTTTAGTACTTGTAATAATGTTTAGTGTTTATAATGTTAAATTTTTTTTACAGTAAGTTATTCTATAATCCAATCCAATGTTTTGTTGGTATTAAGATGAAGAAAGCTTTATGAGGCTTTTTTAAAACTTACATCGATTATCTTTACTTGGTAAAGTTTGGTAGAGGTTTTTAGGAGGTCGTCCCAGAGTGCCCTCTCCTATACCGCCAGTGCCTATGACCACACTATTGTTTCTCTCTCCTTGCTGGACTGGATTAGACTGGTGTCGCAGCATGTCAACCAAAGCCCTATGAAAAGAAAAACAAAAATAACACAAAGATAACACAAAAGCCACAAATAAATAAACAGGTCTTATTTTAGCTATTTTTTATGGTGAATAATTGAAAAGATGTATATAATCTCTTTTTAACCCATGCCCTTAACCTTTGAAACTTTAGCCAGTATAGCTGAATGTGTGAACACAATGTTCCAATCAGTTGGTTTAAAAAAGCAAGTGGACAGGTGGATGGTGTCAACACAATCATTTAAGTCTAGAAAAATGCAATTTGATAATTACTTTAGGGGTAAACCAGCTACTTGAAGTCATTTTTGCATCAAACAACAGGTGTCAAACCTTAAAAAGCTATATGGACCAAATATTTGGACACAATTCTTAATCATTAAATTAGGAAAAATAATAATTTATTTCATTGTCACAGGAATAGAAAATCAAAATGTTGCCATGAATATTAAACAACTGTATGCTTCAAACTTTGTGAGATACGTTTAGAGAAGACCCTTCCTTATTGCAGCATGAAATTTAATGGCAGAAGAATTTGATCTAACCTCACACTATCAAACACTTTTAGGATGAAATAGAACAGCGATTATGAATCAGTCTGTTGTATTCAACATCCATGCTTGACCTCATAAATCTTGCAGAAAGCCTTCCCAGAAGAGTGTAAGCTTTAGTAGTCGAAAAGGTACGACCAACATTAAATGAAATAAACTCCAGTAGGTGAATTGTATAGGTTTAGCAATATTTATGTCCATATAGTATTTTTATTGAATTATTTCATGCCTTCTGATTAATGAATGAATTAGAGCTGCATTGACGCTAGTCTGAATTTTTTTGTGAAAATGTTTAGACATCTCTACTCACCGGGGCATATTAAGCTCCCGATTGCGTGCCTGTCTTGAGGCCTTGTTAAAAGCCACCTTGATGGCCACTGCCACAGCAATGGTGAATGAGATCACTCCTCCAATGACATATATGGTATTGTTGCTTTGCTCAATGCGAGTAAGCCCAGGATCAGTGAAGTGATGAGGTGGTTTGGTGCTAGGTGGTGCTGTGTTAGCCCACACTGGAGAAACATAGTTGGTGCAAGTATTTTGGTCAAGTCGGCGAGAGCGTACTGGACAGCAGAAACGATAATGGCATGTTCCACAACAGTAAATGAAGTCATCCTTGGAACAGTTAAAGGTGAAATCGTATTGGCCCATTACATCATAGTAACCTCGGCACACATCCATTTCTACCAGTCTGTGAGGTGGTGGAACCTGCGCTGCACCGTGTGGCGGCTTGAGGGCATTCGCCGTAGCATTTTTGGACAGCATCACCTGAGCCTGGGGTCTTGATGGTGTCTCCAGCCATCCAGTCGACGCTTTGCCTTGCCCCCCACCTCTCCCATTGGCTCCGGCTCTGGACTGAAGCAGAAATCCAAAGGAACTGGGTCTGGGACTGACAGTGGGCGTGCTGGTGGGTTTCAGTGGCACTTTCCTTGGTCTGGAGGGATCTGACATGCTGGCTGTGGATATGTTCAGTGGTGCGCTGATTAGCAGGAAGAGAAGGATAGCAAGAGTTCGAGCTCCTGAGATGGGCATCATCCTTAGATGACTAACGCGGCTATTTTCTGTTGCTGACTCAACCTACTTCTCACTGCAGAATCCTCCTTTATGCAAAAAAATCACACTGCATGTAAAACATGTACACGATGGGTTTTTGTCGTATGATGTCAGTGTCAGTAATAAAAAAAGGTTTTGTGATAAATAAGGTTCTCCTTAAACGTCTATAAAATAGTAAGCTGAGCCTAAACAAAGGCAGCCGCGGATCGGAGGAAAACTGTCATGCAAAAAATGATCTTCAACAAGTTATGAAGTGGCTGATAGTAAAAAAAATTTGGGAGAAAAAAGCCTTCTGGAGGAATTGGCTTCCCTTATTCGCTGTGTTATATGAAGTGTTCAGGAAGGCGTTTGATCTAGAAATATTGGCACAACATTTATACATAAAATGTTTTCCTTGATTTGGCACTTATTAATGTGAACACTTTTCTTAAGAGCACAGTTCAAATGTAAACATGGTAACATGTAAACCAATGTATTGTGACTCCAATACAGTTTGGGCACTCATTATATCTGTAGTGGCACTTATGTCATTGGGAATTACTCTGACCCGTAATACTCCCTGAATATGACTTTAAATTTTTAAATGCTTATCAGCAAATTTTTAGCAATTCATTTAGTGTAGGTCCCTTTACTGACTGTAATATTTACGTCTTTAGAGGATTACTTATGCTGGCAAAATCTTTGGAGCGACTATGGTTGGTGTGATGAGGAATCATTTTGTCTGCACAGTCCTTTCCAAGTCTTGTCACTTAAAGGCTCATCAAGTTTATTTAAAAAAAAAAAAGGTTACCGCTGAAAGATCTGTACAAATGTACAAGTTGGAAAAAAAAATTCTTTAGAAATCTGCAGGTTCCAATTAGTCCTAATTTCAATTATTGACAATTTAAATATTCTTGGTTGAAACACAAAAGTAAAGCATCCCCCTTAAAGGCCTGTTATCCTAACACAATGATGTCCTTCCAAAATTGAGTAAAGTTGTATTTAAAAGCAAAGTTTCTTTTCTTTTTAGATGCACTTTTTGGGTCAATTTGTCAGCACTGATGAAATGTCATAGGAGATACGTATAAACAAAATTCAAAAAGTTGTTTCAAGTCTTAACTTCTCCATCTAGGTGCCTTTGGAACCATATTTGCCTTAGGTACATTTCCATGGTCTGATAGACGAGATATTTCTGAAACATAAGAAAAAACTGCATTACCAACACATTCTTGACATACAACCATATGAATATGGACACAGATTTTCATTAAGGCCACAGCTTGTGCCTTGAAGCTAGCCTAGTTCTAAACATATGGAGCTGTATCAAACAAGGACATAACACAGTCAGAGAATGCTGTAAGGGAGTCCTCAATACTATTTAAAATTGTAATCAAGTTATTCTTTATTCTCACTACAAGTAGAAAAATAAACAGTAAAATAGTCTTTGGAGAAATAACAATGTTATATCCTATGCGGTTTACTTTGTGACCATCAGAGCTCAAATATAACAAGAACAGTGATGTACCTTCATTATGTCAATGGCAAAATATATTTCTTATAAGTTAAGAAAGGTTTCTATTACTGCAAGACTTAAGAATTTTCTTACCAGTACTAAATTCATAATTTACAAATGGCCAAAATGCAATAGCTAGAGATTTGACTAACGCTGAATAATTAAAAGGGACAGACAGACAGACAGACAGACAGACAGACAGACAGACAGACAGACAGACAGACAGACAGACAGACAGACAGATAGATAGATAGATAGATAGATAGATAGATAGATAGATAGATAGATAGATAGATAGATAGATAGATAGATAGATAATGTGCAAAAACTGAATGAGTACGTTTATATATATTAGTATGTAAAAGTGTGGATAGAATCACACTGTCTAGTAGTGAGTAAAATGTCTGGGAGTGGTGGTGATCTAAAGTGTTTATAGTGTAAATGGATACATTTTTTTTTCTTCTGTTTTTCCCCCTCTTCTGGCCTCACTGGGAGAGTTAAAGAGTCAGAATAATCACACCTGTACTGGTCCCTGGTTGAATTATGTAAATATGACAAATGTTTTTTTTTTTAAAAAAAACATGGTCTTGTGCCAGGGTAAACATGTTTTTTTTCTCCCCTAGATGCAAAGTTTGGTGCACCTGCAATTAGTTTAATCTGTGGACGCATCTAAAGTCAATTATTGTTTCTTGCACTGAAGATATATATGGATTTTGGTATTGTGATCTATAGAGAGGTCAGACACTGCCCCTTTCCTGAGTCACGCTCATTCCCTCCTGTTTCAGCCGCAGACGACATCCTCCACTGGCAATGCTCACTGTGAGCGGCTAAGATGCACAGAAGTTTATCGTAATATCTCAGCATGTTCGATGCAACTGGTTGATGATAAAGTCCATAAGCACTTCATTATATCTTTTGTTTCTTTACATTTATTTTTCGTGCTGGGTGCGTACACTCTCTGGAATAAACAACTGTATGTGGTGCCACCTGAGGCATGGTTTAGTTGTAGAGTCATATACTCAAACCACTTTTACCATCATGCTGTGCCCTGTGACTGATCTTAACATTTGTTATGTTTTATAATCCACATAAGCTCTTTTTACAAAGTCCTTACAATTAACCAAATTAAAGTATTTAGAAGAACCTTTGAAAGTGTTTTAGAATAATAGCTTTTATTTAGAATTCAGGCCTAATAAAAAAAACACTCAAGACAAAAACTTTATAAACATTGCTTTTTTTTTTTACTAGTGATTAGCATGTTCGCCTCTCAGCGTTGGGCATCCAGGTTTGAATTCTGATCTGGCTGGAATTTCCATGTTCTTGCTATGTCTGTTCCTCTAAATTTCTAAATTAAATTGTCCCTATGTAGAGAGTGTGAGTGAGTGATTGTGTGCCGTGCTAAGGATTGTCACCATGCTCTAGGTGTATCTTCCCAGGGCCCAAAACATTTTCCCCTGGATAGGCATAGTGTTACACTCGCTTACCCAGAGATTAAAGCAGCTGCGCATAGGAAGCGCAGAGCCGTCGCACTCTAACGCGCTGAAGGGAGCCAGGCACACAGGTAGCAGGGAAATGGAATTTTATTAAAGGTGTAGTAACACCACAAAACAAAGGTACCGACGAGTGAACATAACACAAACCACGAAGTGCACCGAGGACAGGGAAAGAAGGAAATAAATACAAATGAAAACCGTGCACATCACGTGCACAACACAACCAATCAACAGAAAGAGATCATTAAACAAACTAAATGACATTAATTAAAGTAAATTAACAAACATGGAACAGGTGCCCTAGGCACCCGTTACACATAGAGTTTCCCCTGTGAGCACTTAATGGGATTAAGCAAAAAATAATAAGATAATATATAATTACAAATCATTCCTTTATAAAAAGGAATTTAAAAAATGTTTTTAAAAGTTGTTTTGTGTAATATAATCAGTGGTTTTAGTTAGGCCTACATTTTGCTAGTGAAACAGATTAAATATTCATTCATTCATTCATTATCTCCCGCTTATCCTCTATTAGGGTCGCAGTGGGGTTCCCCATGCCCATCCAGGGGAGAACGTCTCGGGCGCTGGGCAGATAGACCCAGGACAGGGCGCCAATCCATCGCTGGGCACACACTCACTCACACAGACACACTCTAAAGGGGGCAATTTTTGAGAATTCAATTAACTTGTTCCATGTTTTTGGACTGTGGGAGGAAACCGGAGAACCCGGAGGAAACCCACGCAGACATGGGGAGAACATGAAAACTCCACCCAGATGGTGATTCGAACCTGGAATCCCTAGCGCTGAGAGGCGAACGTGCTAACCACTAAGCCACCGTGCCGCCAGATTAAATATATCTCATTTAAATATACGTCATTTATTTCTGCTGGGGAATTTTTTTTGTCTGCTGTAGATACTAGAACTATAGTGTCATTGTTTTTTAAGAACATTATTCATTATATTCAATATGGATTTAAATGCTGATGCTGTTACTTGGGACAACATTATACAGTGGGGAAAAAAGTATTTAGTCAGTCACCAAGTGTACAGTTCTTCCATTTATAAAGATTAGAGAGGTCTGCAATGGACATCATAGTCATACCTTAGCTATGAGAGACAAAATGAGAAAAAAATCAGAAAATCACATTGTCTGATTTTTAAAGAATTTATTTGCAAATAATGGTGGAAAATAAGTATTTGTTCAATAACGAAAGTTCATCTCAATACTTTGTTATATATCCATTGTTGGCAATGACAGAGGTCAAATGTTTTCTGTAAGTCTTTACAAGGTTGGCACACACCGTTGCTGGTATGTTGACCTATTCCTCAATGCAGATCTCCTCTAGAGCAGTGATGTTTTGTCGGTGGGAAACACAGACTTTCAACTCCCTCCGAAGGTTTTCTATGGTGTTGAGATCTGGAGACTGGCTAGGCCACTCCAGGACCTTGAAATGCTTCTTACTAAGCCACTCCTTTGTTGCCCTGGCAGTGTGCTTATCATGCTGAAAGAGGAGCCTTTTAAAGAGGTTACAGGTCTGTGACAAATCTTGCTTGTTTGTAGGTGACCAAGTACTTATTTTCCACCATTATTTGCAAATGAATTATTTAAAAATCAGACAATGTGACTTTCAGATTTTTTTTCCCCATTTTGTTTCTCACAGTTGAGGTCTACCTATGATGTTAATTACAGGCCTCTCTCATCTTTTTAAATGAGAGAACTTGTACAATTGGTGACTGACAAAATACTTTTTTCCCCATTGTATATAAGTGCACTGTTAATCACCAGAACATATAGTCATTACCAGCAGGTTCTTTGATTAATATTTAACTATATGAGACTGTATTTAAGGCAGCATGGTGGTTTAGTGGTTAGCACGTTCACCTATCAGCACTGGGGAACCAGGTTCGAATCCCAATCTGAGTGGAGTTACCATGTTCTCCCAGTGTCTGCATGGGTTCCTCCGGGTTCTCCGGTTTCCTACCACAGTCCAAAACCATGGATCAAGGTAAATTGAATGCTCCATATTGACCCATATAGTGTGTTTGTGTGTGTGTCTGTGTGCCCAGTGATATATTGGCGCCCTGTCCTGGGGTATCTGCCCAGCAGCCGAAACATTCTTTCCTGTGTGGGCATGGGGAACCCCCTCACATTTAAGCGGTAGTAGAGAATTAAGCAGAAGATAATAGATGGATGGATGGATGGATGGATGGATGCATGGATGGAGAGTGTTTTTGTTATTGTGCAACACTTTTGAGTAAAATGTATGCACCAATTTACAAGATGCTAATAAGCATATATGGTTTGTTTAAAGGTGCTCTCACACCCAAAATTCCTTCATGCTTTGTCCTAGGTGGTTTCAAGCCCAAGAGCTAATGGGTGTTCGCTTGATTGTCCTGATGACTACATGATAAAAAATTAAAGAGGTAAATTCCAGCATAATTTACAGAGCAAAAAACAGGAATTGTGCATAATAGTAGAGCTGCAAGGTGCAGAGAAGGGTAATGGTGGTTTGTTTAATGTGTTACTATGTGCCAGCGTGAGTCAGATGCATTGAGAGGTCTGAATAGTAGCGATGATCTGAACAAATAGTGATCAATTCCTTTCATACACCACATGATGAGGGAGAGAGTTTGTGCCTGGTGGCTTGCGGACGCATCATTATATGTCAGAATATTTAAGCGCTGTTTGTGCGATGAGACGTGTTCTACTTCTAAGCTGTCTAATTTGTTGTTTTTTTTGTATTTATTTAACATTCATAAGGCTTAAATGCACAGCAGAAAAAGAACAGGAACAAAGAGAGCCAGTGGTATGTTCTGTGTGTGTGCATGTTCGTGTGTGTATGTGTGTGGGAGTTGGGCGAGTGGGTGGTAGAGAATGGAGTGCTTTCTGTGACACCACTTACCAACACACATACTATTCTGCACGTTATGTGCATGCAGCTGTGACCAGAAAACAGAACCAGTTCATACTTGGGCAATGGTTCCAATAAACTAAAGCTAGAACATCAGAATGGGATAAAAACTGCCCATCTACATCACATCATGGTCATGATCTGAAGCTTTTGGTATGAATTACCATATTGCGTTTTCACAATTCTGTACAGAAACATGCCCTAGTCCTCTTGCAGCTGGCAGTTAATTGTTTTTATATTTATGTAATTCATCACTTGATTTAGCCCCTTTTCCTATTTTATTAATAAGGCTTTTAAAAAAAACAGCAAATAAACCACCGTTTATAGGTCTACTCATTGTAGGACTGATGAGTGGGTGAGTAAATAGATAGATGAAAC
>JAFMOD010000349.1:840542-863218 GCA_019802435.1 Corydoras maculifer
CCAGCGCCGAAACGTTCTCCCCTGGATGTTCATGGGGAACCCCCCGCGACCCTAATATAGGATAAAGCGGAAGATAATGAATGAATGAATAAACGCAGAAACTAATAACTAAAATAGTATTACAAACCTGTTATTTGGACACTTTAACTTAGTGGTTTGCATGTACTATAAAGTCCATTATAAAACATGGAGCTCCGGTCCTGAAATGATTGGCTGAGCCGTTTGTCCAGCCATGACAATAACATGCACCTTTGACTGCTTCACACTTGTATCAATGTACTTTTTTACATAATATACAATACATTTTTTTCCACATGTTTTTATTGCTTTAATAACTAACCAGAAAACTTAATTTGTGCAAAGCAGAGAAACTGTGGTCATTTCATTCACTACAACCTTGAAAAATAATATACCTTGTTGACTACATTTATAAATAAATTAACCATATACCAGGGATAAACAATTTAAGAATGAAAGAAATTTTATATTTTGTACTCTAACATTATGTCCGATTTCACCCATGTGTAATACTACATTTTCTACTTTGTACTTGTCCTATAAGTACTCACTAAACCATTAAAATTGATTATTGTGTAAAAGCAAAAAATTACTAAGAAAAGACAAATAAACATTGCATTATGTTGAAAATCTTAATTTGCCATCATCATTTAGGACAAAAAAAGGTTTTGTACGTGTTAATACATGAAATGATACATAAGTTGCTCTGAATTACTCTGTTTTACTGTAAAATAAACTTTAGGTACAATAACAAGAACCAATATATATATATATATATATATANATTGATTATTGTGTAAAAGCAAAAAATTACTAAGAAAAGACAAATAAACATTGCATTATGTTGAAAATCTTAATTTGCCATCATCATTTAGGACAAAAAAAGGTTTTGTACGTGTTAATACATGAAATGATACATAAGTTGCTCTGAATTACTCTGTTTTACTGTAAAATAAACTTTAGGTACAATAACAAGAACCAATATATATATATATATATATATATATATATATATATATATATTGGTCCAGTCCTGGGTGTATCTGCCCAAACATTTACCCCTGGATGGGCATGGGGAACCCCTCCATGACCCCAGTAGAGGATTAAGTGGAAGATAATGGATGAATAGAGGCAGGTCATTGTTGACAACTTATAACAGGGTTAAATTTTGGACTATTTTGAAGTACAGTAAATTTATACTGTAAAACATTGGAACTAGGAAATTGTAGATAGATAGAAAAAGTAGCTACAAGACCTATACATTTTCTTTATTGCCATTAAAAAGAAAGTTTAGTGTTTTTTAGACTGAGGACTGTTTTAAAAAAATAAGCCCTATAATATAATCGTATAGATCAAGCAGACAGTCCAAGTAGATTGTTATATGCCAATGACATGCTAATAAGTGTCTGATAATACAATAACAATAATCATTACAGATGCGACCTGTACATGTTTATTAACTATAGGGAAATTGTACTAAATTAATGCTTCAATCTTACCTTTCTTTTCTTCCTATCTCTGGCATTTAGTGTCTATAGTTAAAAGGAAGTGTCATAAATCATAATCATCAAAATAATGTAAATGTAAATAATGTATCGAAAATAATGTCAGAATTATATACACCAAGCTCTGTTCACTGATTATGATTATGATTAAACCAGCACAGGGATAGAACCAGCGCGGGGCAGGTATTATTTGGATGGTGACTAATTCACAGCATTGCAGCAAAAAGCTTTTCTTTAATAATGAATAATTTCGTAATCATCTTAATTTTCAGTGATGGAGCTAAAATCAGACTGGACAACACAAGTTTGTTTTTGATGCATAATGGCAAAGTTCTCCAACATCGGTGGAAGCAAGATGTCCATGGTTATGGTTTTTGATATTACAAAATGTAGTCAATGATACTGAAGATGCCAAGAACCTGCCACTTTCATACAGTGGAGAGTAGGACATGCAGAAAGTGGTTCATATCTGTGTGGGTGATTTCAACACCTCAGAAGCCATGTGGAACAGTTCTCTCTTCTGCTTACACACTACATTAGCCCTTCTTAAGCACAGTGCCTGATCAGCAAGAGACTGTGGGCGATTTGAGAAATATGGGCTACAAAAGACATGGCACATCAACAAAGATTTCCTCGAACAGTCTGATTGCTGGATTTATTTAAGAGCAATGATCAGTCCACTGGAATCCACAATGTGGACGTGAAATATTGGCACACTCTATATTTTACTCAAATAAAAATCACATCTGTTCTTGAATGCTCTTTTTGCTTTCACCTTCGATTCCTCTCTCTCAGTATCTCTCTCCCTCTTTATGATATTCAGTGCGTGGGTTGAGGGAGCTAGAGCTCTCTCAGAATAGCACTGCAGCAGTTCATACTTTTGTATTGAGAAAGAAGAAGAATGAGAGGACAAGTAGTCTCCCAATCTCCTGTCTTCTGAGGCTTCTACCTTTTGAAAGACATGTACTCCTCTGATACACATTTCAGATTTGCACAAACACGAGGGTATTAGCACTTGCATAATGCGGCCTGAGAGATTTTGTTGCTTTGTCGCCCACAGATGTCATCTACTTTGACACTTAAGCAGTGACATTAGATTCACACAGCCAGCGCTATCACAGGGAAATTGCAAATGGGTTGCTAGGCATTCCGTGTCCCTTGTCTGATCACACAATTCATAGCCCGGTTGGGGGAAATGTTTCACCCCATATAATTACTTTAAGGATTTTTTTTTTGGCTTTTTTTGTATTACTTAATAACTCTTCCCTCTCCATACACCATACAGCTCTGTCTAGTCTAATCGGATGAATCAGAAAAAGATATCGACTGTAAAACAATATAAGTGCTGCTGAGTGAATCATACTGTCTCCACTTGACTGGCATTGATGTTGGATAACTGTACATCTGGTGGGAGTAGAGGGCAGTGGCACAAATTGTGTAGGACAGCATGAGTCTGTTAATGTTTGTGTGTCTGCATGATCAGTGAGACAGCAAGAATGTTTGGGTCAGGAAATATCTGGCAGATTGGCCTGTCTTTGCATACGACAGGACTTTAAGACCTTAAATTCTTAAATTTCCTGAAACTTTACACACTTTATGTGCTGAAAATTTGGGGTACATCTCTTAATCATTGAATCCACATGTTTTAATCGCATTGCCACAGGTCTATAAACTCAAACACAGTTTTTTCAAATATGTAGAAACAATTTGGGAAAAGCCCTTGATTGTGTCCTGGGCCAAAAAGAAAGATCCATAAAGACATATCTAGGTGAACTCACATTGAGCCCTGAAGTCAACCCCATTCAACACCTCTGAAATAATAAGAATGTGAGGTCCACTTTTTCAACATTAATGTCTGATCTCACAAACGCTCTTTAGGTGCAAAGGACAAAATTTCTAACATATACACTTGAAAATCGTGCAGTGCAACTTCCCAAGAATGGGAAACCTGTTATAGATGCAAAAAGGTAGGTGTAATGTGTAGGCGTCAAAATGTGTAGGTGTACTTCTGTCTGTTTAGTATGGAATCAGTTCTTATCCAAGACCTAATAAGATTCATTCACGTTGCTTTTTCCATTCCATCCACTCCAAACTTAATTAGGCCTATTACAAAATTCACCCAATCTCAACATTTTTCCACACTAAAGCCAACAAACTAAATGTGCATTAAGTGCATTTCTACAGTAACAACTAATAATGGACAAATAATCTGAGAAAGCACAAAGACTTCTGAAAGGTGTTTTTTAAGTACAACAAAATGAAAAAATAAAAACCCATTTCTGTGTTTGTTGGTGTTTAATTTATTGTGGATAAAGTCTGAACTTTGTACATAGTAATTTTTTATTATTAATGTATTTTTAAGTAAAATATCCAGATAACTATTACAAAGGTCTGGAGCCTTATGCCAGCACTCACAGAGAGAAAGTTGAAAAAACAACCTGGACAGGTCAGCAGACACACAAACACATTCACATCTAGGGGCAGAATTCATAGTTTACTTAGTTTCATGTTTTTATACAGTGGGTACAAACCAATGAAGAGCACATACAAGCTCCACACAAAAAGAACCAGCCTGCCACATATTAAACCCAGAACCTTCTTACTAAAGGCAAAAGTAAAAGATAATGTGGCACCATTTTTACAATTTAATTGCAGCTATTATTTTGTACCTTGTGCATATTCATGGAATCCAAAGTTTATGGTTTAATAAATCGGTGTTCATTAAAAACAGTGTTATCAAATTGCTCATATTAATATACAGGCCTGTTTAAACAGTAGGGGTGAAAAATTTATATTAATTCCAATTATCTGCCTGACAATAAATTGTCACAGTCGTGACTGCCTTTACCCTTGACTATTAACCATGGCTTCAATTTTTGCTAAGGCAGATGATGTACTGATGTTTTGCTATAGGAATTGCATCCAGCATCTAAACATCACGTAAGCAACACAGAGTGAGATATGCAGCACCACGACTTGAGGCAGCAAGCACATAATGCATTCACTATTTCAATATGCCTTCAGTATCTTTATTTCATCATGCATATATCAAACTATAAAGAGCAATCTATAGTTGCATGTCAGAATCTAGTTTTGGGTGACAGGGTGAGCATAAGAGTCAGCAAGAGCACACTGAATGGCCACCCCTGTCAAAATCGAGGAATTTGTACAAAGTGACTGCACTGTTAGATGGATGTTATAGTTTTTGCTCACGTTTTATGAACCAAAGCAATGCTTTTCACTAAAATCAGCAGAATTCAGTTTCTGCGCCATATTTTCATCATTTGGGTAAAAATGGCAGATAGTTGCTGTAGGCATAAAGAGCAATGGAGAATAAGTCGTGATAAGAATAACAAGTGAATTGTGATCTAACAGTATTAAGGCGGACAGAGGCCAACTTGCTGGCTTACCTGAGTCACAGAGAAAGCCACTGTAGCTGACAACACAGTGTTCTTTCGATAACCTGTGTTCAAATCACGACGCACGGGGATTAGTTCGCAGCGCAAAACCTAGACGTCGCAAAAAAGCTCCAAGAAACGTGTCTTTAAGGAGAAATCCGCAATTTCGGACCTGTTTTCTCCAATTTCTCTGTAAAGCTCGAGACGCATCGCCGTCTTTTGAAACTTAACTCGGTTTTAACACGCGTACGAGCGTGCGCCACTGTGCAGGTATTCCGTGCCACTCAGTTTTCCATCGTTCGCCTTTGCTTTTAAGACCAAAGTATCGCAGTTCGAGTTCAAATGTAAATACGCTGGACCTTCTTCGCACTATTTCGTGGCAGATAATATCGTCAGCTGTTCCTTCGTGTGGCGTTTACTCGACGCAGCGTTGCTCTACAGTGCGCGTAATCGCGCGACGCACCGACTCTGGCGCTAAACAGCGGCGCAACGGAAACGCAGCAGTGTTCTCACAGCCGCACCGCGTTTCTAAAGCGCTTTCTTGTGGTTTTCGCTGAGGTTGGGAACGCCACTCCTGTGTCGTTTTGTCTGTTTTGAGTCTCTCCCTCTATCTCTCTTGCTTATTTCTCGACTATGGATGGCAGAGCATCTGGGGAAAGGGGGGCTCTGTTGCCACAGTAACGGTGTCATTTCACTGGTGACCGTTTGCTATTATGGAGTACATTTACAGCAAGAAACACAATCTAAGGCTTCAACAAAAGCCAAAAAAACGAAGTATATTTTTCGCGGTATTTCTATCGAATGTAAAACTCTCACTGTTTAGCTAAGAACCTTGCTTAAAGCACAGCAAGCTGACATTTAAGGGTTAAAAACCTTTTTGATGTAATGCGCAATAAGTCCTCTCTGCATATTCTTTTAGTCAGCTGTCGCATTCAAACAAGTTGCATTTCATTTCTGTTAAATCAAAATTAAATAGATAAAGTATCTTAATGTATTTCCAAATGCCATAAAAAAAACATTTTTCTAAACTAATATAACGACGATAGGCGGCACGGTGGCTTAGTGGTTAGCACGTTCGCCTCTCAGCGCTAGGGATTCCCGGTTCGAATCCCCATCTGGGTGGAGTTTCCATGTTCTCCCCGTGTCTGCATGGGTTTCCTCCGGGTTCTCCGGTTTCCTCCCACAGTCCAAAAACATGGATCAAGTTAATTGAATCCCCAAAATTGCCCCATTTAGAGTGTCTGTGTGAGTGAGTGTGTGCCCAGCGATGGATTGGCGCCCTGTCCTGGGTCTATCTGCCCAGCGCCCGAGACGTTCTCCCCTGGATGGGCATGGGGAACCCCACCGCGACCCTAATAGAGGATAAGCGGGAGATAATGAATGAATGAATGAATATAACGACGAGTTAGTGTACTGATACTATAATTCTGTACCTACAGCAACTAAAAGGGGGGGAATGTTTTTCCCAGCAAAAGTTATCAACGACATTTCCTTTTATATTGATTCTAGATCATCATCAGAATATAGGCCTAACTTAAACACTGATTAAATTAGTTAAGTTGTTATTATATATTTTTTCTTATTATTATATTCTGCTTAATCCTTTACCATTAAGTCGTGGGAGAGCGGGTTCCCCATGCACATCCAGGGGAGTTTTGGACACAGGGTAGATACACCCAGGACAGGGCAATTTATATTAAGGAAATTATAATAGGGCAAAATAAAGTTTTTAAACTGTGGGAGAAAACCAGAGAACTTGGAGGAAACCAACATGGACACGGGGAGAACATCGAAACTCCACCATGTACTCCACTTCAACCTGGATTCTCAGTGCTGAGAGGCGAACATGCTAACCACTAATCTACTCTGTTAAGCACTTTAAGGGCCGCCTATGTTGTGATTCTAATGAGAAATGATGAAATTGGATAAGATGAGGAATGACTATCAGAGAAGGAGCAATTGCACAGGTAAGATATTTTAAAGACAAAGTTGAGGGTGCAAGATTGAGGTGGTTTGGACATAAAAGGTAAAATGAGGTTTCTATAGGAAAAATATATAGGAATAATGCTAATGATGGAACTGCCAGGGAGCAGAAAGCGAGAAAAGCCAAAGAGGAGGTTTATGGATGTGACGAGGGAGGACATGCAGGTGGTTAGAGTGACAGAGGAGGATAGTTGAGAATAATGATCTGCTGTGGCAACCCGTAAAAGAAATAGCTGAAAGTATAAGACATATAAGTATGAGCCAGAGATATTTTGAACCTGAGGTTTGTCTAGTCAACTTAATAATTTTTTTTAAAGTTGAGTATGAAGAGCCTGCAATAAAAGTTATATTGCAGATTGATAACTCATGTAGCCACACATAAACTATTATGATAGCCTCTAAAATTGCAATATTATTTAAGAAAATAACACACATCAAACATGCAGATCAAATTCTGAGTTAATTTAGTTTCATCATGAAGTTTTTTTATTGCCATCAAAGCTAATGCAGAAAGACCATACGTATTCTGACATGAGTTTTAATTAGCTGAAAATATCCGACCAAAGCCTTACACTCTCTGACTATCCAATGAGAGGGCGTAAATATGCTGATATAACATACACCTGCTAGAGAGCCTTGGTCTTGCCAACTCTAAATCTAATTAGTTGAAGACACTAATTAATTGATTAAATGATGTGATTTGTTGAAAGCTTTAACAAGAAAGTACACGTCTGGGAAAGGCACAACTTGGAAAAGTGCTATGAATGGAAATGGACACACCATTTGGAATTATTTAATAAACATTTATGGACAAAATATAATTAACATCAGTCTGTGATTCAGATATTTTTAATCATTTAAAGATGGCTTTGAAGGACCCGATGGCCTGCCACTAGTTTCAGGTGTTATTTTGTCCAATTCTCCCTTCAAATTTTTCATAATGCCATGTCATTGTCACAGTTTCTGTTACCAAATTTTCAAAACATTCTATATTGGGGATCATTCAGGACTGCAGGCAGGTCAGACCAGTAACCACACATGCTTTCTCTGCATCAATGCCTTTAAATTGTCTACAGCATGTGGTGTTGCCTTGGCTTGTTGAAAAATGCATGGACACCACGGGAAAGGGTGACATCTTGAAGGCAGCATATGCTGCTCTAGGATCAGAGTATAGAGTGTTAATGCTACCATCAATGACCTATACCAATGCTGCCATCAATGACCTATATGGCCGAATTAATGACCTATACCAAAAGCAGTCCCATACCATGACAGACCCTGTTTTTTCTTGTTAATGATTATAGTCTTAGTCCTGACCTGAAATACATGGCATTTCTTTTTTTTTTTTTTAACCAAAATAGGTAATAAATAGGTAGACAATAAAAATTTCCACTGTGTGATGCTTCATCTTAAATAGTTGGTTAAATTAAGGCCTCTTTCTTGCACATTTTTATTATTTGTGAATTTAACTTTACAAAGGTTTACAAAGTATTTTTTGTCAATGTGGTTACGTCAGCTGTTGTTGGTTCTTTATATAATGATGACTGAGGAACAAAAGAAGGAGCCAAAGCAGATATTTATTTGGGGAACATAGTTTTTACATAGTTTAATAATTTTTTTTACACATTTGTTTACACACTGGAGATCATCTGGTCATATTTGCTTATCAAACAAACACCACCACATGCAGGCATGGACTCCACTAAACCCCTGAAGTTTTTCAACACTGTCCCTTTACTGTCCAATATCCAAAAGGTGTTGGATTGAGTTGAGGTCAGGATTTACCAAACCATGCGTTTATGGTCCTTGCTTCTAAAGAAATAGGCCTGTGGCAATAGGTATTATTAAAACACACACTTTAGAATTAAGAGGTGAATCACAAATTTGTACATATACATATACATATATTGTATTGGCTTGGTGGGAAGTCTCACACAGTTTTAAAATATGTTTAAAAAATCCTTTGATTTCTGTGTTTAAAGTGAAACCTCCCCCAGTCTGAGTTTTCTTTTCATCACAGACAGTAATTAGGCAGTGCACAAATCTGCTATTCCTATACAGGTGGGTGGGTCTCTCTCTCGATCGCTCTCTCTCACTCTCTCTTTTACAAAGCGCTCACCCGTTCCTAAGAACCTAAAATTACAGCCTGTGATCACATACTGGAGATCTGCACACAACACAAAGCCTGGCTCACATGGACACCACCAGCATAAAGATGGTAAATGAAGCAAAATGACTTTCTAATGTTGCTTTACTGTACAAATGGCTTCAGGCTACAATAGCAAAGCTCATAGGCTGTAGCATCAGAAACACAGTTTACTGAGATAAGTGAAGTAAATAAAAGATGAAATGTTTTTACTTTATAGTAAAACCTACAAAACTAGCAGCATTCCAAAAAAAATTATTTACTGGTTATTTTTCAGTGGGAGTTTATTCTAATTCTAGCCAATGTTAAGTCGGTATGTTTTCTGAGGCAATTTGGAGCCTTTTTATTGACCATTCTGAAATCCTTAGCACTGACTTACAATCAGCAGTCTAATCCCACCCACCCCATTGAAACTTAGTCACTATTACATTGAAATCTTTTCAGTTGTCATTATTGCAAGCAAAGCATCTCCATGAAACAATGAAAGCACATTTTCTGCATTGTCTTTATTAGACATTCTAACCTAACCTACATTGTACACTGACTGGTACAACTCCTAGTTTTCATATTTGTTGTACATTCTCAGTTTTCATTTTTTACAATTAAAAAAAAAATTATATATACACTTGACACTGTTTTCTAAAGATCAGAACCCCCACAGTGCACATATTATTTGAGAGGTGCATCACAGTAAAGACCTCGAATACCTTATAGTGACACTGCTAGACTATTTCCAGCCACCAACGTACTGTAGGCAGCATCCTGTAAGCACATATCAGAGGATGACTTATTCAAAAATCGGGAACAGATGTGGCCCTATCTTTATTATATATATTTATTATTATTTACGGGGCGGTGCGGTGGCTTAGTGGTTAGCACGTTTGCCTCTCAGCACTAGGAATTCCCGGTTCGAATCCACATCTGGGTGGAGTTTCCATGTTCTCCCCGTTTCTGCGTGGGTTTCCTCCGTGTTGTCCGGTTTCCTCCCACAGTCCAAAAACATGGATCAAGTCAATTAAGTTCTCCAAATTGCCCCATATAGAGTGTTTGTGTGAGTGAGTGTGTGCCCAGCGATGGATTGGCGCTCTGTCCTGGGTGCCCAGCGCCCGAGACATTCTCCCCTGGATGGGCATGGGGAACCCCACCACGACCCTAATAGAGGATAAAGCGGAAGATAATGGATGGATCGATGGATCCATATATTGGATTTGACACACTTCCTGCTCCACCCTTTCTATTTATCCTGCTTTAAGATTAGTATCAACAATATAAGTGCACTAACACATCCAAAAGCTATAGTAAGTGATTCACTCCAATTCACCTTTCAGCATGTCTGGGAATGTGGGAGGAATCTGGCAACCCCAGAATAACTCTAAGCTAAAATATGCCCTTATTGGTCCTACAATGGGGAAATTCACAATAGGCAGACGCCATAAAAAATGCCAGTGCTCCACCTACCTGGGAATTGAACCTAGGGCCTTCTTGCTGTGGAGGTAGTGCCAACTTCTGTGATACCATTTTCCCCAATAAATGTACTGCTACAAGGTTCAATAAATAAACTGAAATTTAAGCACAAAGTAAGCTAAGAACAGAAAGTAACTGGAGGACATCATGGTGGCAGTGCCTATCCTTACCCTAAACTAATTCAAATGCTTGCCCTATTAATATCCAGCTATCCATTATCTTATCTATAAGAAAACCAACAATACTGTACATTCATCAAAGCTGAATAATATTCGATGCCGCGGCACCCCCCCCCCCCTTTTTTTTTTTTTTTTTTTTTTTTTTTTTACAACAGGTTATTTGTTAAAGAGATGTGTCTTCAGTAATTTTTTAAAACTGTTCAGTGATTCTGCCTTACGGACAGATTTGGGAAGAGCATTCCACCATTTTGCAGTGGTGGACGCCACGGAGTGAGACTTACCTACTCGGTGAGGTGGAATCGTCAGGCGGCAATCATCACTGGAGTGAAGAGAACGGGTCGGAGTGTATTTAGGAAAGATGGGGTGAAGGTAGGAAGGGGCGGATCCGGAAATGGTTCTGTATGCTAGAGTCAGTGACTTGAACTGAATGCGAGCAGCTACAGGAAGCCAATGGAGGGAAGTGAGTAAAGGAGTGACATGTGCTCGCTTGGGCTGGTTAAACACAAGTCGGGCTGCAGAGTTTTGAATTAGTTGAAGAGGTCGGATTGTGGAAGCTGGGATACCGGCAAGTAGCGCATTACAATAATCGAGCCGGGATAGAACTACGGCTTGAACAAGCAGTTGGGTAGCATGTTCAGTCAAAAAGGGTCTGATGTTCCTTATGTTGTAAAGGAGGAATCTACAGGAATGGGCAGTTTTGATCACATGATCAGAGAGTTTAAGATGGGAGTCTATTGTGAAGCCAAGGTTCCGGACCGAATCTGTAGGAGAGATTGTGGCGCCATCAATTTGGAAGGTCAGGTCGTGATGGATTGAGGGTTTAGCTGGGATAATGAGAAGCTCTGTTTTCCTAAGTTTAATTTGAGATGACGGGCCTTCATCCAAACAGATATGTCGGTGAGGCAGGCAGATACCCGATTTGATATGGTGGTGTCGGGGGGGGGGGGGGGGGGGGGGGGGGGGGGGGGGGGGGGGGGGGGGGGGGGGGGGGGGGGGGGGGGGGGGGGGGGGGGGGGGGGGGGGGGGGGGGGGGGGGTCCATTCCATGACACCTTGAAGGTCCTTCCTGTGAGGTAGGATCGAAACCATTCAAGTGTCGTATCAGAAAAGCCTAATTCAGCTAGAGTTGTCAGTAGAATCTGATGATTTACTGTATCAAAAGCTGCGGAAAGGTCTAACAAAATGAGGACCGAGGATTGAGATTTGGCCTTGGCAGTTTTAAGTGAGTCAATCACAGAGAGCAATGCTGTCTCCGTGGAGTGACCACATCTAAAACTGGACTGATTGGGATCAAGGAGATTGTTCTGATTAAGAAATGTGGAGACCTGTGTGGATACCACCCGTTCAAGTGTTTTAGACAGGAAAGGTAAGAGAGAAACAGGTCTGTAGCTCTCGACCAAATTTGGGTTGAGCGTAGGTTTTTTGAGTAGGGGTTTGACTATGGCTTGTTTGAAGCAATTTGGAAAAGTCCCAGACGTGAGGGAGGAGTTTAGGATGTGTGTCAGAGCAGGTATAATGGAGGAGGCGATGGATTGAAAAAGGTGGGATGGGATGAAATCAAGAGGGCAAGTGGTTGGGTTACTGGCAAGGAGAATTTTGCAGACTTCAGATTCTGTGACAGGGGAGAAGGAGGAGATGGTTGGATGTCTGGATGTGTGGGATGCATTGTTGTGAGGATGGTGAGTTAGAAAGAGTTTGCTGATGCCCTCAATCTTTTCTGTGAAAAAAGTTGCAAAGACATCAGCTGACAGAGAAGTGTTAGGAGGGGGAGAGGGAGGAGTAAGTAGTGAGTTAAAGGTACTGAATAAGGTGCGGGCATCTGAGATGCATGTTACCTTGGACTGGAAGAACAAGGTTTTAGCAGCGGTTACATTCTTCGAGAAGGTGGCAAGTGAGGACTGGTAGGTTTCTAAATCTGAAGACAGACCGGACTTACGCCATTTCCTTTTAGCGGAACGTAGAGAAGTACGTTGCTTCCGAAAAGTCTCTGTGAGCCAGGGACTGGACTGAGCACTGTGTGTTTTCCTGGTGGATTTTGGACAGACCTGGTCAAGACATGAAGTTAAGGTGGAGCAGAATGTGCTTGATGCCCATCATGCCCATCCAGGGGAGAACGTTTCAGACACTGGGCAGATACACCCAGGACAGGGCGTCAATCTATCGCCGGGCACACTCACTCACTCAAACACACTCTATATGGGGCAATTTGGAGAATTCAATTGACCTTGATCCATGTTTATGGACTGTGGGAGGAAATTGGAGGAAACCCACGCGGACACGGGGAGAACATGGAAACTCCACCCACATTGCGCTGAGAGGCGAACGTGATAACCACTAAGCCACCGTGCTGGATGCCCTAGTAATATAACTATTTAAATTCCAAGAAAAATCATCTGTAAGGTATGCAAAAAAAGAGGACTTGGTTCATCCAAATGTGCTGAATGGGGTTAAGATCAGAGTTCTATTTGAGCCAGTCATGTCTAACCTGATCATGTCTTTATGGACCTTACTTTGGACAAGAGCAGAAAACCTTACCCAAACTCTTCCAAGAAAGTTTAAGAAAGGTTTTCAAAATGAATGACATAGTTCTTGACTTTATACCCCTTAAATATAATAATAATACTTGTGTCCTGATACATTTGTCCCATCAGTGTACATTTAATACTTAGGTCCATTTATCATGTTTTAAAATTCACCAAGATGTAATGTTTTGAACATTCAGAGTATTCATTGGCAAAAATCAGGAAAACACAATAGCATATAGTCCAGACACACAGAAGACACAATGTAGTAACTTACAAGTGTATTATTGGATTGTGGAAGGAAATGGACATGCACTACACACAAAGGACCTTGTCTGCAGGAGCTCATCACAGCACCACCTCAGCTTGGGTGTAGCTTTTTGTAAATAGATTTATCTTAAAACAATCATCCATAAAGCACTAAAATCTGTGTCACACAGCAATAAACACATCATCATCACACATCAACATCAGTAGTAGCAGTAAACACCAACATCAGTGTTTCCAGTGTACCCTGCTAGGACCTGATGTTGGTTAAAACACTCAAACAGACAAGTGCCAAATTAATAACACTAAAGATAATTAGATTCAGCCACTGGTCTCTTTGAGTTAACATAGTGATAATAAACTTTACTCTAAAACAGTGGTTTCCAAAGTTGGGATGTTGCAATTTAACATCTAAACTGCTACGCCAATATTAGAAGATCTAAGCATGTGTACACCAGTCACTTAAAAGATGTGGAGAATAAAGGTGTAGATATTGATAAAGCACATTTAAGAGGGTACGTTTTCTTCTCTGACAGTGCTGGTTAAGTTGTAAAACCAATTTGGAGAGGCAATGTTAAGAAAGCATAGTTACTGATATATAAATGCAATAAATGTTGAGTGTCATTTTAAGACACATTTGTCACCGTGTTTGTTTTAGTTAATTTGATTAGAAGTAGGGCGGCACGGTGGCTTAGTGGTTAGCACGTTCGCCTCTCAGCGCTAGGGATTCCCGGTTCGAATCCCCATCTGAATTCTCAAAAATTGCCCCGTTTAGAGTGTGTCTGTGTAAGTGAGTGTGTGCCCAGCGATGGATTGGCGCCCTGTCATTGGTCTATCTGCCCAGCGCCCGAGACGTTCTCCCCTGGATGGGCATGGGGAACCCCACCGCGACCCTAATAGAGGATAAGCGGAAGATAATGAATGAATGAATGAAGGATATTTAACTTGAAATTATTTAAAACCACTAATTCATATAAAACTGCTACTTCTAAGTATTCATTCATTCATTATCTCCCGCTTATCCTCTATTAGGGTCGCGGTGGGGTTCCCCATGCCCATCCAGGGGAGAACGTCTTAGGCGCTGGGCGGATAGACCCAGGACAGGGCGCCAATCCATCGCTGGGCACACACTCACTCACACAGACACACTCTATAAGGGGCAATTTTTTTGAGAATTCAATTAACTTGATCCATGTTTTTGGACTGTGGGAGGAAACCGGAGAACCCGGAGGAAACCCACACAGACACGGGGAGAACATGGAAACTCCACCCAGATGGGGATTCGAACCGGGAATCCCTAGCGCTGAGAGGCGAACGTGCTAACCACTAAGCCACCGTGCCGCCAAGTTAAATATCAGTAAACTAAATAATTATGTTGATTTACAAGGTCAACATTTACACTAAAATGCACATGTTGATCAAACACACATTACCCATTTTTGTAATTACTAGGGTTCAAAACATGAATCAAAAGGAAATGAAGAGATCTACATTTACACCTTTTTAAACATGAAACTTAAGATACCAGACTGTCAGAAATGTCATTTCCAATAATGTCAGTTCGGCTTACAGCCGAGATCATCAATAAGACATTCTGCCAGCTTTAATGACAACCAATAAGATTACTGAAAGACATCAACGCTTCCCAAAAGACATTCAAAGGTTTTGGAATTTAATCAACATTTCTCTGTATATTTCACCACATAACCTCTGCCATAACACAAATGCTTTAAAATATACCATGGATCCAAATAAAGCATTTACAATCAGCATTTTATTTTAGGGACACTGAAAACATGTAATGTTGTTCCATATTGACTTGCTAGCATTGCACAGTTGCTGCAGATTGCAGATCATGCTGTCTATTACTTAATTAGTCTGCTTTACTCAGCTCTAATATTAAAAGTTCTACTTTTTTCTGTTTTCGTTGAGGTATCATCAGCTATTCATCCATAACACTGCTAGATCATTGCACAGCCATTTCGTTGCAAAACCTGGATTTCTTTTGGACTAGTGGTAGGACTGGTGCTGCAGTCCTGCCAGGATGGCCACACTGAACTGACATTTTTTCTAATTTTTTAAAATAAAGACCTGATCACTACACAATCTGTACATGGTTGTCCTGCACTGTTGATGCTGCCCAGCTGCTCACGGAGGATAAGCCTTGGTCCTCCCAAGGATTCATCCTCAAAAAAAAAAAAAAAAAAAGGGAGTTGTTTTTCTTGCCACAGTCAATGTGGCTTGTTCTTTGGGGTTCAGGCTCGGAAAACTAAAGCTGCTTGCTGACAATGTACTGTTGTAAAAATCACTATATACTGTAAATATACTTGAACATCTATGATTCCAATATCCTAATCTCCTACATTCCAAAGCTTCTATATTGGACTGGGTATAGTGATCTCATCGTCACATTTAAGAGTTTCAAATTTTGGCCCAAAAAAAAAAACCTACAGAAAATTGTGTCCATGAAAAACAAACATTGACCAACCCATGTAGTGCCGACAATCACACCACATTCAAAGTTTCCTTAATCACCATTCTGATGCCTGGTTCGAGCATGAGTATATTTCTAAATGCTGTGGGTTGGGGTGTGAGGTAATAGGATAATTAGACATTTGCATTATTAGCAGTTGAAAATTGTACTGAATAATGTGGCCATTCAGTGTATAAGGCATGCCATATCATCACAACATATTCTTGGTAATGTTGCAAAATAAACTTTACGTAAACTGATTATCAGATTATTTAACAACACAACAAAACATGCTTATAAAAACAGGTATCTTCAGGTCATTGACCGCCTCCTCCTGGGTAGTTCTGGGCTGATTCCTCAGCTTTCTTAAGAACATTGATAAGTCACGAGGTGAGACCTTGCATGGAGTACCAGTCTGAGGGTGACTGACAGTCAGGTTTAGCTTCTTCCATTTTCTAATAATTGCACCAACAGTTGAATTAAAATTTTTTGTCTCTGGAGTGGCGGCACGGTGGCTTAGTGGTTAGCACGTTCGCCTCTCAGCGCTAGGGATTCCCGGTTCGAATCCCCATCTGGGTGGAGTTTCCATGTTCTCCCCGTGTCTGCGTGGGTTTCCTCCCACAGTCCAAAAACATGGATCAAGTTAATTGAAATCTCAAAATTGCCCCATATAGAGTGTGTCTGTGTGAGTGTGTGCCCAGCGATGGATTGGCGCCCTGTCCTGGGTCTATATGCCCAGCGCCCGAGACGTTCTCCCCTGGATGGGCATGGGGAACCCCACCGCGACCCTGATAGAGGATAAGCGGAAGATAATGAATGAATGAATGAATGTCTCTGGTGTCTTTGAACAGCTCTTTGGTCTTAGCCATGTTAGTAGTCAGAGTCTTACAGATTGTGTTTACAGGTGTATTTATGTAGCTAACGACCTCAAACAGGTGCTTCTACTTTAGAATAATAAGTGGCATGGAGGTGGAATTTTTAGAGACTAACAGGTCAGAATTTTTGCTGATTAGCAGGTGTTTAAATACTTATTTACAATACTTATTTATATTACAGCAGTAACACACAAATTATTTAAAAAATCATAAACTGTGATTTTTTGAATTTTTTTTAGATTGTACATTGGACATGCACCTAAGATGAAAATTTCAAAACTCTCCATAATTTCTAAGTGGGAGACCTTGCAAAGTCGCAGGGTGTTCAAATACTTATTTTGCTCACGGTGTACTGACGGACAGGAGAGCATCTCCCTGTTTCTCCAGTTAAATGAGGCAGACATGTCCATCCATCCATCATATTCCGCTTGATCCTCTTCTAGGGTTGCAGAACGCTACCTGTGCCCAACCAGCGAAGAACATTTTGGGCACTGGGCAGATACACCCATAACAGAGACCGGCGTTCTGGGTTCTCTGGCTTCCTTCTCTGGCAGTCCTAAAATATGGATTCAAGGAAAACTGCCTGCTATAAATTGCCCCTATGTAGTGTGTGCCCAGCGAAGGATTGGTGTCTTGTAGTGGGTGTGCCCAAAACTTTCTAACCCTGGATGGGCATGGAGAAAGGTCTGGTAAACATACCTAATTTTTTTCGAATTTTTCTCAAAGAATTTCTCTTCTGAGCTACTGCTTACATTAAGTGTAATACCCAACAGCACATTACCATTTCACATTTAAAATAAGCAGACAGACTACCTACATATTTAAAGACACGGGTGATAATTATTGGTCACAGCATAAGCTTTTGTATAGGCAACGTTTTTGGTGCAGACCAGTTTTCTTATTTTATTGTTTTTAATGGTAGTTGACCCACAACAAAAATGCCAGATTTTATTGGGAACTTTTCTGTAATCATTTTACACGTCTGTATGCATCTTATTCCAGTTTCTAACTGCCACTGCTTTTTCAGAATAAACAAACCCTGTGCTGGATTGATATACTGAATGCAATAATGCTAGACACCATCAAACATAAATACTTAAGTTACAATTTATTAAATTAATGGTCAAAGTCACCCACAACGCTCCTTTACAAAACGGTGAAAAGGTTACCCGTATGAATGATCTGCAGGGCTTTCTTAAGAAATGCATGCTGCATTTTAAAAAACAAACAATAAACTAAGTCTGGTAGATTGCAGCCATTAATTCAAAATATGCTTAAGTGATGAGACAATGACTATGACATTTGTTTGGTGTCTGTGTCTGGGGGGTGGGGTAGTGTGCAAACTGGACAATTTCAGGACGAGGATGCTGTAAAATCATGATCTTAATGTATTTAATGTTAATCGTCTGCTTTGGTTCACAGACACTGAACTCAATTACGGGAAAATAAATCACGTTACCACAGAAAATCTGGAAAAACTCCGAACACACGATATAAAAACTTTAATAATAAAAGAACATTGAAAAAACATGTTATACCCAGACCATAATTTTTAAATCCAATTTATGTTTTCTCTACTGAATTTTTTATCCGAACACTGAGGATTTTCATAATCATTGTCTTCACAAAAAGTGACTACTGTACATCCAGAAATGTATAATCCTTTCCTTCATTCATAAGCAGAATTTTAACATGTTGAAGTCTACACATGAGCTCACAACAGGCTTTTACATAGCGGGAGTATACCTTTTGAACGAATCATTTATACACTAATTTATCTTTAATATATTAGTTTTAAGATTAGTTTACTTTGGCACTGCATAAAACAAAACAAATTAACCAATCACTGTTTACAAATTGACAACCTTGGACACTGCCACGACCAGCTGATATTCAAAGTTTGATCGGCACTCCTCTAAATTCTCAGACATGGCAATATCTCACAAAAGGATATTGCAAACTAGTTATTAAATTAGTTACACAGCTTTATTTTCTATATGAAGCAGTTAAACTCCTGCTCCTTTAGGATAAATTACTCTCAATTTCCTCTAAATGAAGGGAATAAGCTCAAACTCGTAGAATGACAATCGATTTTTCAACAGGGATGACCAGTTTGAAAAAAAGTGTAGCAACTAATTCAAAACCATGTCATTGACAGTAGATAACCAATCACAGGCCAGTTTCATTATACTCTTACATATAATGAACATGCTATATGATTTTAAAACATTAGAAAAGAATCAAGCTTTATTTATCCTGGAGGTTTGAGTTAGTGCCAGTAGAGTTTTAATGACCTGATTAGGTGGATCTGGTATGTTGGAAACAAGAAAATCTACATTCGGACTGAGAAACCCTGAAGAATCTGCTACTAAAGATTTTACTTCAAAAGTATGAAAATACATGGATAAATAGTATCCAGATCCAACACCCATAAACTACTGGACACAAGCACAGACATTGTTTCTCCAAGTTTCAGATGGTGGAATGATAATGTAGCATTAATTAAGGCCTCCAATGCTTAATTTTAACAGCAGTCAATACTTAAACAAGCATAAATGGGGGGGGGGGGTATGGATGTCTACATCTACATCCACCATCTTATCAAAGATCATATTCTGAGAGGTAGCGCTTTGATAGTTACAAGACAAAATGTGACAAAAAAAAAAAACTATTATTTATAAACATGACAGTGAGGACCGAAAACATAAAATGGAACAAAAATATGGTTCTTGATTTAACATTATATTTAAGGGACATGACTAATTCACTGTTAAAGTCGCCTTAGAGCTCGTTTTTTGTCAGTTTTCTTTTTCACTACCACAGAGCTGCTGCTACTACTTGTGCCACTGGAGCTGCTACCATTTAGGCCGTTTGCTGTAGTGAGTGGATTTGTCACACCAGCTGTACGTTTGCCTGGATCTCCAGCATGTTTCTTAGGTTGGGGTCCATCACCGGATTCTGGTATACCCGAGCTGCTACCCAAAGCATGGATCTCAGTCAGGAGACGGGCACGTGATGCAAATTCGGCATAGTCCTCCAACAATAACCTCCCAGCCTCTTCATTCAAAGCTGACTCTGGGTTCGGGTGAATCAGCAAGCATTTAATAGTCTAAAGGTTTAAAAAATAAAAAGGAAATTATTAAACCACAATAAAACAAATAGATAGTTTTAACATTTGTTTTTAAATAGTCAACTTTAGAGATTACAGTATACAAACATGCACTCACTTGCCACTTCATTAGTTACAACTTGATTCTACAATCATTGCCCTTAATTAAATCCATCTACCATATAAATGCTGTTGGTAGTGCAGACAATAAGCGTAGAATCAAGGAGATGTACCTAATTAAGTGACCACAGCACCTTAAATCAGATTAAATCAACATGCATGAAAAGTACAAATAGAACATTAGCAATGAAGCAAAAACAGTCTGTGCTTTTTTACACGAATGCACATAAATTCATGTTCAATTAACACCAGGGCAACCAACCAGCATTTTACTTCATTTTAGTCCCTTTTAACATCTAAAGCAATCACAGTTTGTCCTCAAACACTGATTTGCTTTAATAACCCTGAATTATCTCCAAGTAAGAAAATATCCTTTTGTAGCACAGGCTTCAAGAACCATTATGACCAAAAATCAGTGCACTACACCTATATGTGAAACAAAGCCCTATATGGAAACATACCAATAACACATGCCGAAGGCCAAGCTCGGCCTTCCAGTCCCTCTTCAGTACGTTGACACAAATTTCCCCTTTGTGACCAACATTAGGGTGAAAGATCCTAGTCAGAAAATACCCCCGAGGTGGTGCAGCAGGAAAATCTTTTCCCAAAACAAGTCGCATTTTGAAGATGCCTCCTGCATATGGAGTCCCCTCTGTTGGAGGCAAACACAAAAGTCAAACCCCACACAATGGTTTATTTACCAGTGTAGATTAATGTGGGTAAATACCTGGCCCCTCTATAGCAGTGTGCAACTCTGTGATATCCTCTTCACTAGGGTAAATTTTGATGCCCTCTGGGGGGTCTGCTGCTAAGGCAGCCACCTCCTTATATACCAGTCGCAAAACTTGAGGAGGCAGGTTCTCCACATTAGAGTTCTACACAGAGAAAAGAACATACAGAGACTGAAGCAGGTAAATCAAATTGTTTAAGTCTGGAGTTCATAAAGATTAGAGCATTTCACACCATTTCAGTTTAAACAGTATGACTCCAATAAAAAAAAATTAATAAAAAAAAAAAAAAAAAAAAGTAAAAGTGAAACCAAAAATGTGACAAGTAAAACAATATATGCCTAGCAATTTCAATGACGTGCTTGGGCTTTGCCAAATAAGCCACCTGGATATAGGGAGTTGGATCACTTATAGGGTCATGATGCTTCACTGCCTGCGTCACACCATTTTTTTGTGATTACTGAATTTGCAAGAAAAAAAGTGAGTGAGGCTTTTTGCTATTACTGTTATTTACAAATACACCATAGTGGGTGAGGTCACTTTGAGCCACAGAAGAGCTGTGTTAAATTGCTTTCTATAAGTGTCAAAAAGGAAACCATGCATGCATGCTGTAAAGCTGGGCCATCTACAATTAACAAGATCACTCAAGAATGAAAAAGACAAAAATACTGCCATAAAGACAAAACAAATGTAAGTTAAATTGGGAAGATATCAAATTACAATATCTGTATTATACAGGTTACTATTTACATGCATTTTTAACCACAGTGTAGAAGGAAAGTCTAATACAGCTCAATCTCTCACTAACTTGGATATATACAGGTTGCATGACCAAGCAAATAAAAATGAATAAATAAAACAGTATTAGTTTAAGTTGAGTTTAGTTATAGTTTGCACATGCAAGCTCGATACACTTACGCCTATACATATTTACACATGTAAGCATGCAGTAGCAAATGGTTTTATTACCTTTATTAATCTAATTTATACTACTCAGTTACAAATGTCACATTATTTCGAACAAAAACTTTTAGAATCACAAACCTCATTAAAGAAACAGGATTTAAACTTTAAATAATGTCTTACTATGGCCAATGTACCTTAACTATTTCACATTGTACCAACCTAATGCCAGATCAGTCCAAAACGGAATAAATCATTTACTGAGCCAATAGCCAACATAAAAAGTATTTATATACACTCACAGGTCACTTTATTATGTACACCATTCTAGTAACGGGTTGGACCCCCTTTTGCCTTCCGAACTGCCGCAATTCTTCGTGGCATAGATTCAAACAAGGTGCTGGAAGCATTCCTCAGAGAGTTTGGTCCATATTGACATGATGGCATCACACAGTTGCCGCAGATTTGTCGGCTGCACATCCATGATGCGAATATCCCCCGTTCCATCACATCCCAAAGATGCTCTATTGGATTGAGATCTGGTGACTGTGGAGGCCATTTGAGTACAGTGAACTCATTGTCATGTTCAAGAAACCAGTCTGAGATGATTCCAGCTTTATGACATGGCACATTATCCTGCTGAAAGTAGCCATCAGATGTTGGGTACATTGTGGTCATAAAGGGATTGACATGGTCAGCAACAATGCTCCGGTAGGCTGTGGCGTTGCAACGATGCTCAATTGGTACCAAGGGGCCCAAAGAGTGCCAAGAAAATATTCCCCACACCATGACACCACCACCACCAGCCTGAACCGTTGATACAAGGCAGGATGGATCCATGCTTTCATGTTGTTGACACCAAATTCTGACCCTACCATCCGAATGTCGCAGCAGAAATCGAGACTCATCAGACCAGGCAACGTTTTTCCAATCTTCTATTGTCCAATTTCGATGAGCTTGTGCAAATTGTAGCCTCAGTTTCCTGTT